>JACXGJ010001907.1:0-74395 GCA_016801105.1 Esox niger
CCCCTCGGAGCCTGGTTCCTGTCTAGGTTTCTTCCTAAATTTCGGCTCTCATAGGGAGTTTTTCCTAGCCACTGAAGTTCAACACTACTGTTGTTTGCTCCTTGGGGTTTTAAGGTCGGGTGTTTTGTGAAAGCACTTTGCGACAACTGCTGATGTAAAAAGGGCTTTATAAAATAAATTTGATTGAATTTGATTGACCTCCTAAACTGAGCTACCCCTGGTCTCTGTTGTACCCGAATGGAAGAAAGAGAGGAGACAGGCAACTTCACCTTGGAGCCATCTGTACAGGGCCATAGATAAGATAGGTTTCGAGGCCTGGCTCCTCCGGTCCAGGCCATAACAAAATCAAACAACAGGGCATGCTGACCTGGTTCTTCTACTATACGTGACAACCATGAACAGTCTAAAGCAAAATATAGGCCTAGTCTAAATAGTCCATTTATTACAGTGAATTAGCAGAATAATGGATTAATCAGGATATGGTAATAAAATAATTCTTAACAAGGAAAGTAGCCTTTCGACACACCGACTAACCCAACGCAATCAACACACCTACTAACCCAACGACCCACACCTTTGTGGTGCTTTAAGCCTTTATGCTGTGTATAACAAAAGTCAGAATAACATATCCGCTTACAGTCCAGGCACGGTTTGTGTTACAGGGTTGTTTATGACAATCTTCATGACAGACACTTCAGATATGTTTACAGTCATGATCACACTGGGTGTTAAAACCTGTGTAACACCATCCACAAACATATGACACACCCAGAAAAAACTTCTGATTCATTATGCCATTGAAATTGTTATTCTGTATGTACATAACGACGGTTTTAGGGTGGGTGTCCTCCCTGTTTTGAAACTTAATGAAGTGACCATCCGTGTTTGATGAAAGACAACAATTTTACACCCTGTCATTTCTTCAAACTGAACGGTGTTTCTGAATGCCACACAATCATCTCAGCCTAAATGTAGCTCACAACCACTATCCAGGGCCTCAGTATTTGTGTACTGTGGGTTCAACATACCTATCAAACAAATGCATAAACATGTAGAATCATTATTCACAGCAACATATTCTTTTTTATTGATAATCTGCTCTATCAACAGTGTTTGAGCAACCCTCACGGTTGTTTGACAATTTGTACCACCAGCTCTAGTGATTCATCAATCATAATCTCAGCATTAGTCAGCATAACAATTTCAAGTAAATAACCAAACGTGCATTTATTATATAAATCTGCTCTTATGGTCACATGTACGGGGGATATAAGAGATTCACCAATCAACTCAATCTGCAGATGATAGGCAGGCCCATGTACAAAGTCTGAAGCTCTAACAATCATTGTATCCAAGCTTGCCATAATGATTGCATGGAATGTGCCAAAATCCCCAACCTCACCAATATTTTTTAAATGTATCAACTGTCGTAATTCAACGTTGTCGAACGCATTACATTGTATAAATCTAACATTGTCATTGTTGCATTGACTTTGTATCAGAGCTTGGAGGAGATTCAACTAGAATATGTGAAAAATGGGGGGTACCAAGCTTGGTTAACAAACCTTGCATCTGAGGTTTATTGTCTGTATCGCTGTATGACAAAGTAATGGCCGGTTCATTTGTATCTTGGGGTGTGGTCTGTTGATTATGTGTAGATTGGTTGTTCCATGGCTGGTCTGATGTTAGCACTATCTTTTGCCATTTCTCTAGCTAAACGTGTAAATAATGATCCACTTACAGGTTAAAATATGATTCAAAATCAAACATACATCACACTTTTGACGAGTTGATGGTAAATTATGTATTACCTTCAGCTTTCAAGCATGAAACAAAAGAATTAAACAAAAATTCCGACGCTGTGCAGTGTCAAGGTGGGGTGTCCGTGACTGAAGCCATTATGGTGATGTACTCTGTAGCATCACCGCGTGTACTCAATATGTTGGTTGGTCAATAGAGTACAAAGGTTCAGCTGGATGCATATTATCATAATGTTATAATAACATTTTAGTACAAGACTGAAAATGTCTGTAAATAATTGGACTTACACAAAAAGTTTCTTTTCAGGTTGTGTAAGATCACAACCACCCCAGACAAACTGTCTGGTCACTTGGTCTTCTGTTAACCTTCTTTGTATTTATTTCAGACCAAGCGTATACAGGAATTTATAGCTGATTATTAAATGTTAAAAGTTAACTTACCCAGGTGAGAAGGTCCAAAATTGTGTTTATTAATCACTCAGGGGTTTAATTCCATTCGAACTAAACCAGAGATAATATAAAAACAGACAATATGAAAGACAGATAAATGTACTTATATTGCACCAACATTTAATTGTTTTATACATTCTTAAACAGTTACAATGTGTCATTTGTTAACGTTTACAAACTCAGCTGTTTACATATAAACGCTGGCTATAGTCACCATACCGCTATTAAGTCCATAATACAGCAATCAACTGTGAAGTTGCTTCTTCTCTTATCTTGGAATATTGGATCATTGTCTTATTACATTTACCCTTAAAAGAAATCCACTTGGTCTGCAAACAATGAGTTTCAAAGGCTACTATAAATTCTCGGACCACAAATAGATTTCTTGCTATTCTTCCAAGCTCGCTCATCAGTGACAAAGTAAATATATCCGCAAACAATCTAATCGAAGATCTAAACTCAACACCGCAAAATACTTTATATAGGGTTGCACCACTAAAACCAAAAGAAATACGCAACAAGAAATGTGTACAATACTAGAGGACTCAGGCAAGCCTCCAGAAAATTGGAGCGAAAGTGGCGCTCCACAAAGTTGGAAGTATTTACACTAGCCAAGATAGACAGTACACTAAAATACCGAAAAGGACTCAAATCTGATCAATCATCTTATTTCTCCAACCTAATTGAGGTGATCAAAAACAATCCAAAACTGTCCCTTTTGGTTGATGCTTGGCAATGTGGGTGGATTGATCTCCTGCCCATTGGGCCCTGTCCGGGGGCCTCCCCAGAATAGGGCCAGTGTCAGCCCCAAGATCCTACACTGCTATATTTTTGTGCTGTGGGAGTAGGGTCTACATTTTCTCCATCTTCTGTCGTTTTAAACTTAGGAGGACATGTCTTGGCCCTTACCTGCGGAGTACCAGGCTTGACTCGTTGCTGTCCCTGTCCAAAGTCCTCCTGGTTGTGTTGCAGCTTAAGACGATGCCTGACGATTTCAGCTGCCATCTGCTGACCCCACACCCCTGTCCTTTTCCATCTGATCATGCTTCCGCCCTAGACTGGGTTTAAATTGACTACATGCATTTACAAATTATTACTATTTGGACTCTTAATATGTTCACCTCTCACAGCCAAAAGAGGACTGATCACCCATCTGAACCTGGTTCCTCTCTAGGTTTCTTCTTAAAATGTCAGCCTTCTTACGGAATCTTTCTTAGCCACTGAAATTCAACACTACTGTTGTTAGCTTCTCGGGTTTAAGGCTGGGTGTTTTGTAAAAGCACTTTGTGACAATTGCTGATGTAAAAAGGGCTTTATAAAATTTGATTGATTAATAAGTTGTTAAAACAGCCAGTGGCAAAAGCAATACAGTTCATAGACGCTATGGTGGAGGTAAACTTAATAAAAAACATTTGTCTGTTTAACACATTCTTCAATGGAGTCTTTCTTGTGACTGCTTCCTTCCAACTGCTGGAACATGTAATACCATGGCATAGTGGTTAAAGACAGTCCCTGTTGTAGAGGACCTAAGTTCAAATATTTGAGAGCAATGACATTTATTATTTCTGATAGATTGGATGATTCTTTCGTCTTTTCACTTGATGAAAAAGTTATTTATCGTCGCCTTTATTGATGGTTACTGTATAAAAGTCATTTATGAATGAAAGAAAACATTATGTTGTTAATGAAATAGCTTTGTCAAATGACAATAAAAATAAAAGCAAAACATTACTAAAAGCAGATGAGTCGTGAGGATGAACATTGCTATAAGCAGAAGAATAGTGATCATATTAGTTATGCCAGTGTGAAAATATGTATTTTCAGACATGTTTTGAAAATGGAAGTGAGATGATGTCACGGAAGAGAATTCCAGAGGCGTGGGGCAGAGCGACTGAAGGATCTAAACCCCATAGTGGTCAAACGGGCAGGAGGTACACTGAGGTGAATAGAAGAAGACCTGAAAGTACAGGTGGGTATGTTGATATGATGGAGGTCAGTGAGGTCCAGAGGAGCAAGGTTGTGAATGGTCTTGAAGGTGAGGAGCTGGATCTTAAAATCAATGCAGTGTTTTAGTGGGATCCAATGTAACTGATGAAGAACAGGAGTGATCTGATTATGAGAAGACGTTCTGGTGACGATTTGAGCGGCATGAGTTTGAGAGGATGCTGTTGAGGAATACACCCAGACTCTTATCCTGGGGGGGGGACTGAGAAGTTATCAAAGGAAAGCGAGAAACTGTCATGTTTTGTCAGAGTAAATTTGGTGCCAATGAGAAGAACCTCAGTTTGGTCATTGTTAAGTTTGAGGAATTGATTTCTGTTAAACAAGGGGAAGGTGGGTGAGAGGGTTGAGTTAGGTTTAGTTGACAGGTATAGCTAGGTGTCTTCTGCATAGCAATGGAAATGGATATGGAATTTACGAAAGATTTGACCAAGAGGAAGTATATATATATATATATATATATATATATAGATATAGATATAGATATAGATATAGATATAGATATAGATATAGATATCTATAGATATATATAGATATATATAGATATATGAAAGTTCTGAGTTGGATGAACTGAGTGCGGCCAGAGATAGGATTTTAACCAATCCAAAGGGGTGTCAGTTATACCAATAGAGAAGTCTGTCAAGGACGATGTTATGAGAGATAAGAGAAGGTAGGTTAGAATGGTTAATAGTCCAGAGTCAGCTGCCATGTGAAGATCATTAGTGAATTTTACCAGTGCTGTTTCAGTCTGGCGGAAGCCATATTGGAATTCTTCTTAGAGGTTATTGTCAGACAAGTGTGCATGAACCTGAGATGCAACCATTTTAAGGGATTTTAGATAGAAAAGGCAGGTTAGAAATAGGACGGAGGTTATTGAAATTATTGGGGTCTGCACCAGGTTTCTTAAGTATAGGATTTTAGAGGTGAAGGAACAGCGCCAGAGATGAGAAATGACAGTATAATGGCAGTTATTAGGGAGCAGAGAGAGGGTAAGCACGCTTTTACTAGGGTGGTAGGTAGAGGGTCTAGCTGACAGGTAGTTGGCTTTGAATAAGGTCAGATATTTCAGCAACAGAATGAACCGTGAAACAAGAAAATGCATGAGAAAAAGGGGCTGGGAGACCTGAGACTGTGAGAGGTAGTAGTTGTCAGTTTCTGGGGAATCTTATGAACTTTGTCATAAAAAAAATGACATATGGGAGTTGCAGTAGGCATTTGAGTACAGATGAGGTGCAAGAGTGTCCAGTGGTGATTAAATGTTGTTGATCATTGGAAACAGGGCTCTGGTGTTTCCTTCACCTGAACTAATTAAGACTGCATATTAAGTAGATTTGGCTGTAGAAAGAGTGTCCTTGTAGTAGAATATGGTCCTTATGCATTTCTTTGTGCACAATAAGTTCAGTTTTCTTGTAGAGGCGTTCCGAGGTACAACCTTTTACTTTGAGCTGGCGCAGTCCAGATGTAAACCATGGAGCAGAACGGGTAAAGAAAACAGTCCGTAAATTATTATGCAGTCCATCATTGTAATGAGAAAGTAGTTCATCAGGGGTGGATGAAAAGTTTATACTCGGGAGGGAGTCGATATCACAAGAGAGGTTAACGTGTGAGGGAATGAGACGACACGTGGCAGTTTTATTTTGGACTGTTAAGTTAAAATTAAAAGATATTAACATTTGATAAGAGTTGGGAAGATCATCTGCAGTACAAACAGTTGGAGTAACACCAGAGCAGCATATCAAGTCTAAAACATGACCTTTGGAGTGGTTGGGAAAGTTGATATGCTGCTCCAATCCAAAACTGTCCAGGCAAGATATAAAATCTCTTGTATAGACATTATTGATATTACCCATATGTATATTAAAATCTCCCAACAATGTTATGTTAGGAAAAATGTGTTTATAAAATCATTATTGGGCTTGGGTGGACGATAGTCTTGTGGCCCCGATAGTAAGAGTAGGCCCATTCACCTGTAGGGAGATGGATTCAAATGAATCGTGAACAAGCGCAGAGACAGGAGAAACTTCCCAATTCTCATGATATAATATGGAGAGACCTCCCCCTCTGCCTGATTCACGGGGTTGAGAAATGTAAAAAAACCCATGAGTAGATTCATTCAGCTGTGAGAAGTTGTTAGGTTGTTGCAATGTTTCAGTCAAACAGAGAAAGTCAAACTTACGATCACACAAAGGACCCTGGAGGAGAGGACCCTTGTTCGTAAGAGAGCGGATGTTGAATAATCCGTTTGGAGTCATCAATGTGATAACCCCATCGGGGACCATGATGGATGTACTTCTGACGGGAATGATGAACAATATCCAGACAACGATGAAAAGCCAATGGTCTAGGTCAGAGGACAAAAAACGACAAAGAATAATAAAGAGGGCCCGGAGAGTAGCGGCAGCCAACCGCACCAGAGTTCCCTCCCATGACCAGAGTGGAATGTGTAGCTGAGCAAGTCCTGTTGAATTGGTGTTCTCCAATTCAGAGTGCATGTGAAGAGACATCAGTAATCTACTAACTAAATTAGTAGTTTGTGTTCTATTATCAGTTATAAACATGTCATTTTGATGTTCCTGACTTGATAAATTTTTCTCTGCGAATGTACAAAGATGTTGATCGGAGAACTGAGCTGGAGGACCGGGTATGAAGCAAGTGATCATGTTGTAGAAATCCCCAATCAAACGTTCGAATGACGGATATAATTGAACGAGTCACTAGAAAAAGGGACCCATGAGTCCCATGTCCCAAAGTGAGAGATATTAAGCATTAATAGTAATTGAATAAAGCTTGACACAATGTATAAGAGTACTAAACTATCTCTGTACGAAGGACACTATGTGATGCTCCATTACGGATGGGTCCCATACACCCTGTCCATACCCCCTGCTCGGAACTGTGTATGTGACTGTCAGAAGACTTTCTGAATAGACCCTTGGGTCTTTGGTTGGAATTCGCCATACAAGGGTGTTTTGAATGTTAAACAGTTTCTTATAATAGTCTGTGTAATGGTTGGCTCTGACCACTGACCACTTATCTGCCTTATGCATAAAAGACTTCTAACATTGTAATCATTGGAGAGAAAATGAAAGTACTATAGAAGGTTAAAATGTTTGACTCATGCTGAATGAAAGGCTTTGCTCTGACTTGTTTGTTTAAAGACTGTTCATGGAACAATAGTGGACAGAAGCTCACATGGTGCCATGACTCGGATGGATGGATTTACACTCTGAATTGTGAGTCAAACCACTCTAAAAGACAAAGTCAGTTAAAAGAGCACGAGTATCCAGATTAACACATATAAAACAACAAGACCTAGAAATGTCGCTTTAGGCAAAAAAAACCTGTGATAAGGACACGCAAGACGTTAACACTGAAAGATGTGTTCTTTGTCCATTAAATACCACAGGAGAAGCTAAGACCTCTTAGGCCACTATTACAGTGATAAAATGCCATTATTCCAGAACAAGATTGTTGGAGCTTTTTTGATATACAGAAAATATGGCCAGATATTCTAAGAATGCCTGATGATTTACAAAAAACACATTGGTCGTTGATTGTGCTATCAGAAATTCTAAAATGTAATGATGAATTCCTCAAAGAGGGTATTGAAAGACCTTTGAAGGAGAAAGAATGTGTTCGGGCGTCTGCAGAACACATGGCTGAACTGGAAATGTTGAAAAAGGAACAGGACACATTGAAAGCAGGAAAAACATCTAAAGATATTCAAAGGTCATTAAAAAAGAAACCGGGATCATGTCACTACTGTGGAATGCTTGGCCATTGACAGAATGAGTGTAGCAAAAAGAACCAAAGGAAAAAGACAGGATGCACAGACAGTTGGAACATGAGACATTCTGCCCACATGCCAAGCAGCAGTATGGAAAGATCTCCCATGTATGGAATTCAGGAATCAAAGATGGAGGATTTCCTGGATCATTTTTTGTTTTCCATGTGTAATGAATTTGATTCTAATATATGCTATAATTTTAAATGCTAAATTGGCTTTGGTTCACTAATAACATTTAATCTATTTGTTTTTTGTGTTTCTCTAGTTAGGAATTTCCACAATAATGTTAAGTTACCGTGTATATCTGGGAGCACTCTTTACAACTTCAAAAGCATTGGATGGGATCAAATGTAAATCTTTGGTTAACATAATATCAATTAAGTTGAAGGAACCATAACGTCTTCCAACAGACATGGTCAAAATATGCTTTAAAGTGGCAGACCAAAACTATTCAGGAATAAAATTGCACTATTTACAACTGCGACGAACAACGTTGCTCTACTCGCATCAGCGGCTTCCCATTTTTTGGATCGTTCACTTACTCCGTCATCACGTGACTAAGGCTACCCTCCACCTCAACCAGGCTCTTACAGTTTGTGCTGGATGCACAGTGGCTACCACAGGGTGAGATCTTGCGTAGAGCCCCGGATCGAGGGAGTTTATCAGTGCTCTTGTATGTCTTCCATTTTCTAATAATTGCTCCCACAGTTGATTTCTTCACACCAAGCTGCTTACCTATTGCAGATTCAGTCTTCCCAGCCTGGTGCAGGTCTACAATTTTGTTTCTGGTGTCCTTTGACAGCTCTTTGTTCTTGGCCATAGTGGAGTTTGGAGTGTGACTGTTTGAGGTTGTGGACAGGTGTCTTTTATACTGATGACAAGTTCAAACAGGTGCCATTAATACAAGTAACGAGTAGAGGACAGAGGAGCCTCATAAAGAAGAAGTTAGTCTGTGAGAGCCAGAAATCTAGCTTGTTTGTAGGTGACCAAAGACTTATTTTACTGAGGAATTGACCAATAAATTCATAAAAAATCCTACACTGATTCTTTGGATTCTTTTTCCTCATTTTGTCTTTCATAGTTGAAGTGTACCTATGATGAAAATTACAGGCCTCTCTCATCTTTTTAAGTGGGAGAACTTGCACAATTGGTGGCTGACTAAATACTTTTTTGCTCCACTGTATTAAAATGAGATTACGACATTACCTCAGATATTTCTGTGCATACCATTTAACAATGTGTGTTTATTGACACTCCCCAGCACTAAATATACAAAATAGATCACCCTCAGTGGAAAAAAATGTAAAGCACGTCCCAACCCTTGTTTTCCTCCAGTACTAATTGTCTAAATTGTGAACCATCCCTAACGTTTTACAGTTCTTAAACTACTGTATGCTCTTTGCATGAAAATGAAAACTACAAAAACATTTACTGAAGTAAATGTGGTGGGCTTGCCAACTTGTTTAAGTTAAGAAGTTTAAGGCATTAAAGTTGGGATAGCCAAACCAAAAGTTTAACTAGTAGCGATTATGTAAATTAAGATTTACATTGTCAGAGGATACACCTATAACAGCTAACATTTTGGATAGCATATAAAATAAACTAAGTTTGATCTCTGTTTGAACAGTCCATTTCACTGTTTTGAGGGTTAATGGACAATAATTATGCACATTAGGCTAATTAACAGTCTGTAGTTTATGAACCTTCAATAGAACGGTAGAGCATCACCAGGAAAGTTATTTAGTATCTGTTGATTCATGTGGGTCACAGGCGTCAGGAAATCATTGCATGCAAAATACCTTTAAATTAGTAGACCAAAACATCCTATACATTTTAAATGATACTGTTGGAAATACCCTCAAAGCCGACAATCACGTAAAACCCAATCATTGCATCATTTTTAATCCCAAGTGCAAGAATTCAGAGATAATGCAAAGTGTCACTGTCCAGATACAGTGAAAACCACAAACACACACCTAGAGTAAATGCTGTGTCGTCAATAGTGGTTCAAAGGAGACTGTAGTATTTTGATTATATTTTGACTTTTTCATGTTAGACAAAGCACAAGGCATTCTTTGGAATGCAAAAGATGTATGGTGTGGTTGTTTCCCCTAGCTTTCTTAAAATGTATACACTTACTGTAAATCAGTCTGGAAAACAACATCTGCTAAATGACAAAACTGAGAAAAGTCCTTTGTTCATAATGACAAAAATGAACAGTTTCCAACAGTGTTGGTAGACTCTACAAAAATATATTCAGCAGAGACAGAACTGGGAGAAATGCACAAGTGTTTATTTGGTACAGTTGAGTAAAAGAAAGGTACGAATTTTATCCTCCGTACAAAACACATCAAAACTGAACACTGCTACGCCAATTTAAGGAGAGCTGAAGTTCCTGGTATCTCTGAAGTTGTCTTCAAACATTTCATCAAGCAAACAAACCCAATTATGTACAACAACCTTAAACAGGTGAATGTGCTTTCTAAGCACTTAACTTACTGTTAAATAACCTGAATTCACAAAGGAATTTTTGTCGTTTTTCGTTAGATCACAAGACACTGACATATCTAGAAGGTGGTTCCTTATATAGAGGTAAATGATGGTGAGGTCTAGCACAAAGTAACTTCTTTGTCTGAAGAAAACACTCTTGCAAGGGGCCAGTGAGCCATGGTTTGCTTCTGACTTGAGCCAGTTAAAATGTACTTTCTCCACATTCATTAGGGCATGAATTACAAGTATATATGATGAAATAGATGGTTAGTGCATATTCCTATAGGTCAAAAGGTAGTTTCACTGCCTCAATTTTAGAACAGCATTGGTGTGCTACAAAAAACAATCTTATAGGCATTTAATTTATTGGCAAGAGAATAGGATATCAACACTGCCAAATCCATGGTTTAGTGTGAATTACTTCACTGGTTCCCATCAGCCGACATGACAAAATTGTCTGTGGCCAGTAAAGGTCCTAGCATGTGCATTTTGGCACACTGAGTTGACGGTAGTTTTAAAAGGACACTTTAAAAGCAGAGAAATGTTTTAAAATGACAAAATGTTTCTGTGAAAGACCAGAGACATTGGTGGCACTGTGTTTGCATGTGCAATACCAGAACGAGAAAAAACAACCTCGTCTTTAATCCCTGCCGAAGGCATATCTCTTTTGCTAGGCTTTTGTGCTATTAGCTAGTGGTTCACGATTCATGAGATCATAACACCAGTCTTCCTACTTGCCTTGGTGCTCAAATGGTTCAGGACAGATTCAGAAAGGCTTAGACATGGTTATATGACAGTACAATTAGGAAAAGCAGGGGAATGCAAAAAATATTGAAAAAACAACAACATGGCAATTCCACTGTCTCAACCGTGAATGTCCTCCTGTTTTTTTTGTTACAGATAGGTATGTATAGCAACATCCATCAACATTAAATATCTTATTAAATAAAAAAAAACATTTAACAGACTGGTATAAATAGCTACTGTATATGTCAATGTAGAACAAGACAGTACTAATATGTTGTCAGTCTTCCAGTAACAGACATCCCAAATCTCACTCATCTAAGTCTCCCACATTTTAATAGCCTCCCTGATGCCTGCAAATTATATAAAATATCTTGGAAAAAGATTCTATTTGAGAGTGAACGAGAGAGTGTTAAGGACATAATCTCAAATTGCCTATGGCATTCTACGGGCGATGGTGATATAACGTGATGTACGTACTGTGTTGTATATAAATAGCCTCTTATGCTAGTATTTGGAACTGTTTGTTCCAGTTGTGGATCTGGGGTGGGGGGGATGCGCAGTAGCTGATGAAGCCACCTCCCTGAAATGAGTTTTTGCAGGTTGGGATGTCTGCATTTACTGATGCCTGCTAGGGGTGTTCATAAAACAACAAAAAAAGCAGATCAACAAAAAAAAATAAAAATCAAGATTTAAACCAAACTCAAAGATAAGAGAAAGATGATTATTGACACTGGGTTAATTTAAATGAACTATAGCACGATTCAGGAATTAACAATCATAGTGGTATAACAGGTGCAAACATTTCCTAACTGGAGACGGCAATGATAGAAATGGTTGACACAGAACAGAATCACAGAACGTAAGGCATCCTCTTCCCAGTTTGCTACAACTTAGATAAACAAATGTGGATAAATGACCTGTGAACCATTATATACTTCAAAAAGTGATTTGACTTCTGTGCTAGGGTGGTCCAGCAGTCTGAGCCATAGCCTCCGGCACACATGTACCACTACAGCATGGCTTCAAATCAGGCCTACAAGCTTTTTCTGCAGAAACTCAGTTTTTACAACTGTCCCAAAAAGCCTAAAATATCTAATTTTAAAATTAAATGAGCTGACATCCGCAGCACTTTACAGTGAACAGGATTTGCATTGAATTCGACATAAAGGTCTGTCACTATGCATGGGTTGTTTATCTGGGTTTGTTTGAATATCCACCTAGGACTCCATCACAACTGTCTGCCTCCCTCTCTCACCCACTCTCACTTCTACACTGTCAGTCACCTGTTGGTTAGTTTTAAACAAGGAGACCGAAGACACTTAGTCACAGTAAACAAGGCAGGGTAAGAATGTTTGGCGATCCTTTCCTCTGATGAGCACTGTGATCAGGGAGAGGGGGCTATGGCTTCCAGATGATTGTCAACCTCTGCTTCCTTTGCCCCTCGATCCTCTGCCAGTTGGTTCACATCTTGATCTTGGCGTAAAGCAGGTCGATCTGCTCCTGGAAATGTTTGCGGAGGTCGGACCTCTTAGCCTTTAGTGTGGGCGTCAGAAGTCCATTCTGAACAGAGAACATCTCTGTGTGGAGCATGATGTCCCTTACCTGACCAGGAAAAAGGGACAGAGATAATTTATTAAAATGAACTTGTGTGTTTAGCCTTTATTTTACAAGTAGAGTGCCATTGATATCTGAATGTTTTTCTACAAATGCCCTAGTCAAGAATAAAATTATAAGCATGAATACAATAATAATAATAATAATATTTGGATGTGTGCTTTCGGTCGTTATCATGCTGAAATTTGAGAACATTCCTCTTAACAGAATCTCTCCAGATCATCCAACATACTTTGTCCTCTCTTATGTCCCCTCTTCTGCTCAGCCCACAGGTTAATGGGGTTAAGGTCAGGGGACTGAGATGGTCATGGCAGAAGCTTAATTTTGTGTTCAGTGCAGCATTTTTGTGTTTATCCTGCTGGAAGATCCATTGACAACCCGGTTTGTTTCCTGGCTATGGCAGCCAGATTCAGGTTTCAAATGTCCTGGTATTTCATGGTGCAATACATCACAGAACCTCCACCAAACTTAACAATGGGGATCAGGTTATTGTTGGTATAGCCATTCTGTTTACACCAAACCTACACTGAGTGTTTGTTGCCAAAAAGCAAAATTTTTGTTTCATCTGACAATAGCACATGGTTCCAGTCAAAGTTCCAGTAGCATTTAGTATATTCCTGGCGCTTACATTTGTGGTGTAATAACAGGAACGTATTTTTTCTGGGATTACTTCCAAATAACTTGGCATGGAGGTGGCATCTAATGGTAGTTTGAGACTTTGTGACCTCAAGACGCTACTCTCCTCTGCAAATCTCCAGCAGTGATCTTCAGGCATTGTTATACCTCTCTTATCATCCTCCTCACTGTGCGCTGGGGCAAAATAAACTTTGGACCTCTTCCAGTTAAATTTGTAACAGTTCCAGTTGAACGTTTTTAGTATTGCCCTAGCGATAGACATATGGGCATTTTCAGGTGAGAAGCAATTTTTCCATTCCATGACTTACATGACTTAGAAAGCTCAACACACTTTTCCTTAACTTGTGTGTTCTCTTATGTTGCTGTATTAACAATGGAATATGGTCATTTTCATACACCAGTGAAAGAGGAAGTCACTGATTACTGCTGGGAAGTTCCTTTCCAGCAGTAATCAGTGAAATAAATGCTTTTTTTCACTGATCAAAATTGAAAAAATGCTGCAGTCACATTTGGTTCATAAGAATTTGTAGGGGTGCCAATAATCATGGCACACGTGGTTTGTTAGAAATAATTTTTTCTTGATGACTGCCTATTAGATGATGCACACCTGTCACTTTTACATTGTACTAGAGTTGAACAGTTGTATAGGAATTATTATTGATGCGTGTTTTTTGTATAATGTTATTATTGATTGTTTATGTCATCATCTTATTTTTATATTATAATTACTGTAAAAATTTTTTACTCATAGCTACACTGTCGGAAGTAGGAAAACCAAACATTTCATTGCCATAACTTGTTATGGCAAATGACAAATAAACCTTTTGAACATTGAACTTAGGGTAACTATAGGTAACACCCAATGCTGCCAAGCTAATGCTAGCTTGGCAAGTTAACCAATGAAAAATGATAACTGAGACATTACGTTCAAAAATATTTTGTAAATTACTATACAGATTGTTTAGCAGAATATTTTGTTACACTAGGCAACAGTAGCTCCCAGTGGAAATAGCTAGGCTAGCTATCGTAAGCTGGGAAATGAAAAGGATGAACAGCATTATATACAGTGGGGAGAACAAGTATTTAATACACTGCTGATTTTGCAGGTTTTCCTACTTACAAAGCATGTAGAAGTGTTTATCATAGATACACTTCAACTGTGAGTGACGGAATCTAAAACAAAAATCCCCAAAATCACATTGTATGATTTTTAAACAATAAATTTGCATTTTTTGCATGACATGACTTAAGAAAAGCAGAACATAATATTTGGTACAGAAACATTTGTTTGCAATTACAGAGATCATACGTTTCCTGTAGTTCTTGACCAGGTTTGCACACACTGCAGCAGGGATTTTTGCCCACACCTCCATACAGACCTTCTCCAGGTCCTTCAGGTTTCGGGCTGTCGCTGGGCATTACAGACTTTCAGCTCTCTCCAAAGATTTTCTATTGGGTTCAGGTCTGTAGACTGGCTAGGCCACTACAGGACATTGAGACGCTTCTTACGGAGCCACTCCTTAGTTGCCCTGGCTGTGTGTTTTGGGTCTTTGTCATGCTGGAAGACCCAGCCATGACCCATCTTCAATGCTCTTACTGAGGGAAGGAGGATCTCAAGATAAATGGCCCAATTTCGCGATACATGGTCCCATCCATCCTCCCCTCAATACGGTGCAGTCATCCTGTCCCCTTTGCAGAAAAGCATCCCACCTCCATGCTTCACAGTTGGGATGGGGTTCTTGGGGTAGTACTCATCCTTCTTCTTCCTCCAAACACGGCGAGAGGAGTTTAAACCAAAAAGCTCAATTTTTGTCTCATCAGACAACATGACCTTCTCCTATTCCTCCTTTGGATCATCCAGATGGTCATTGGCAAACTTCAGACGGGCCTGGACATGCGCTGGTTTGAGCAGGGGGACCTTGCTTGTGCTGCAGGATTTTAATCCATGAAGGCGTAGTGTGCTACTAATGGTTTTCTTTGAGACTGTGGTCCCATCTGTCTTCAGGTCATTGACCAGGTCCTGCCGTGTAGTTCTGGGAGATCGACTGTCATCTTGAACTTCTTCCATATTCTAATAATTGCCCCAACAGTTGTTGCCTTCTCACCAAGCAGCTTGCCTATTGTCCTGTAGCCCATCCCACCCTTGTGCAGGTCTACAATGTTATCCCTGATGTCCTAACACAGCTCTCTGGTCTTGGCCATTGTGGAGAGGTTGTAGTCTGTTTGATTGAGTGTGTGGACAGGTGTCTTTTATACAGGTAACAAGTTCAAACAGTTGCAGTTAATACAGGTAATGACTGGAGAACAGGTCTGTGAGACCCGGAATTCTTACTGGTTGGTAGGGGATCAAATACTTATGTCGTGCAATAAAATGCAAATTAATTATAAAAAAATTATACAATGTGATTTTCTGGATTTGGATTCCGTCTCTCACAGTTGAAGTGTACATATGACAAGAAGTACAGACCTCTACATGCTCTGTAAGTAGGAAAACCTGCAAAATTAGCAGGGTATCAAATACTTGTTCTCCCCACTGTAGGTACAACAAAGTATTGTTTAGGTCAACATAGTCTTTGCCATTTCCTGCAATAAAGAACTCCAGAGGGGCTGCATCTCATATTGCTGATAGAGTTGGTATATCAATGTATGAATTTTTCTCAATAAATGTCGGTGTGAAAGGAACTGTCAATTAATCCAACTCTGTTTTCATACATTCACCAAACATATGGTGCAGGAGTAGCACCTTAATATGTGTTCTTAATCAAAATTGCGGTGTTCCCTGAGTGTCCTCCGAGCGGTATGTTTTCTTTTGGCTCTTGTTTGTCTCAATCTTGTGTTTTTTGGTTTGTAACACCTTGGGTCTCAAACACCTCGAGTCATAACCATCAATCCTGATCGATCCTGCTGTTTTGTTTGGCGTGCCATAACATTGCTGATGACCTCACCAACAATAGTCCTTGCTGCATTTTTCAAATGTGGTTTTGCTATTGAGAACCAGAAAAAATAAAAATAAAAATCGGAAAAGGCCCCCTAGACCAGCCCCATACATTGCAATGCTACCATGATACCCTGGTAAACCATTACCGGCCTGTGTTGTGTAGAATTCAACATCTCTTTGAGGATCATTAAAGAGTTTAGGTGGCTGCATTTTATAGTCTAAGATTGTTTGACGGGTCTGAGGTGTAATTTTGCAATCACCTTTCCCACTACGAATTAAACCAACTGATTCTGATCAGATTTCACTTCAGCACAGATCTCATCAAACTGACTCTTACTGAGAGGTACGTAGTGTGGCTTGTCATGGCACTGTGACAGACGTTTTGCCAGGGGCACCAGGATGCACTATGGGAAGAAGGCATGCCGGTGTAGGGCGTGTGATACTTTGGGCAATCTTCTGCTGGGAAACCTTGAGTCCTGCCATTCATGTGCATGTTAATTTGACAGCACTGATTGCAGAACATGTGCACCCTTTCATTGCAATAGTATTTCCACATGGCATTGACCTCTTTCAGCAGGATAATGCACATTGCCACAAAGCAAATATGTTTCAGGAATGGTTTGAGGAACACAAGAACTTGTTCAAGGTGATGTCTTGGCCTCCAAATCCCCCAGATCTCAATCCAATCGATGTGCTGGACAAACAAGACCGATACATGGAGGCCCCATGTTGCAAATTGCAGGACTTAAAAGATCTGCTGCTAATGTCTTGGTGCCAGATACCACAGCACACCTTCAGAGGTCTAGTAGAGTCCATAACTCGATGGGTCAGGGCTCTTTTGGCGGCAAAAGGGGTATCTACACAATATCAGGCAGGTGGTAATAACGTTATGGCTGATCGGTGTAATGCACAATTATGATCATCATTAAGATGATGCTCCTGTCGGTTTGCGTGGCTGTGAAGTGCTCCCTCTCCCTTATTTGAAAGACTGATAGTAGGTTTACAAACTTTGCATTTAACTCTGTAGCCAAAGCTCTTAAATGTAAATTTTACTGGCATGTTGGCCTTCGTTAGTAGGGGCAGGAGATCACAAAACTTAACTGAAGTGATTGCCGGTTGACCAGAGGGAAGAGGATAAATAGATGCTGAAAAACTAAAGTTGCCTAACCATAACACTACGCAATACGGGAAATGTGTGAAACACGATAAAGAACGCTACATAGAAAATAAATTTGATAAATGGACACTGGAAAAATAGAAACTCTCGCACACTGACTCTGCTTGCAAGTGAATCCTTTTTAATGCAGCTTTTTGGTCAAAAGACCATCAGGCAGTCACTTTGCTTTTGACGCAACAAAAAGCGATGTGATGTTTGGCTCCGACTTAAGCTCATCCAGAAAGTTCTTGGTTGCCACGTGAACATCGGTCAGTGGTGATTGAAAACCCGCTGCATTCAAATCCTTGACCAGTATGTTTCTGTCGCGGTGTTAAAACTGTCCCCACGATATCATCATAATGGCTCTCAAAATAATTATCTGGTGGGTCGAGATAAGAATGTCTTCTCTTGGTCGGGTCTTCCAATTCCCATCTGATGCATGCTTTGTGGAGAATGATCGCAACAACGTGTTCCAGGATCATACCTAATGTTGCTATGATGATCTTTAAAACTTGTGGTACAAGGCATTTGTCAATTTTCAGATAACTCTTGTCAGCATTTGAAAGGTATGATAGATTAAGAGGTCCTAACTGAGTGCCAAGTTAGTCAAGCCAATGGTAGTTTCTTGGTGTGTATACTGGTGGAATCGAGCTGTCAGTGTACCGTTGCACGGTTCAGCGTTGTCATCCAAGGTGTCAAACAGCCAGTCTTCAGCCTTGGGTTCTTCAAACTCCGGGTGGTTGTATTCTTGAGACATGTTTTGCAAAGTCTGGTGACTGCTTAATAGTCACAGACAATCTGTCGTTTTTATGCTGTGTTGAGGACTGTGTTAGTTTAAGGGTTGTACGTCAGTTGAACAGTCCGCAGTCGCACTAACTTGCTGACGTTGTCAGGAACTATTTCCAATCTAACAGAGTCATACTGTTTCATTCCCTTGATTACTTTAAACAGTACATCTACCGTATTATGTGTGCCGTGTTTTGGGCCCTAAAGGCTAATCATTTACATATACTTATACTTGTTCTCCCCACTGTACGTAGCTTAATTATATATCTAGCGGGCATGTAAGTAATATGCATGATGAGTCAAAAAATTGCATCAGATCGCCTGCCTGTGCGTTTACGTGATTGGGAAAGAGAAACCTAGCTGTCAATCAAACTCAGGCTAGGGGAGAAGGGGACTTGAGGGAAGAATTGGGGCACTATTTCGCACATTTGAATTATTTTCAGAATGTAAACTAGTCCCGCTTTCCCTTTTTGTAAGTTAGTGCGTTTTAAAATGTTATTTTGATTAACAAGACTTGTTGCCTGATTTGCATTGGAGATACAAAGCAATGAATAGTGTAAAAGGCTGACAATGTCAATTGTCGCATGTTATGCTTTTGGGAGACTTGATGTTTGTTTTATTAAACTTCAGTCAGGCTTGGATGTTTTTCTTTGCAAGAAAGAGCTTCTGTCTTGCCACCCTACCCCACAGCCCATTCATATGAAGAACACGGGAGATTGTTGTCACATGTAGCGCACACAGCCAGTACTTGCCAGAAATTCCTGCAGCTCCTTTAATGTTGCTGCAGGCCTCTTGGAAGCCTCCTTGAACAGTTTTCTTATCTTTTCATACATTTTGGAGGGATGTCCAGTTCTTGGTCATGTCTCTGTTGTGCCTTATTTTGCCATATGATGACTGTCTTCACTGTGTTCCAAGGTATATCTAATGCATTGGAAATTATTTTGTACCCTTTTTCTGACTGATATCTTTCAACAATGAGATCCATCTGATGCTTTGAAAGCTTTCTGCAGACCATGTCTTTTGCTCTGAGATGCAACATGTCAGGATAAATGTCAGAGAAAATGTCAAGAGTTTTAAATGTGATTGGTTAATTCTGAACACAGCTACATCCCCAGTCATAAGAGGGTGTGCAGACTTATGCAACCAGGTTATTGGAAGGTTTTTATTTTGCATTTCTTGCCCTAGAAGATTTCAGTTTTTCAATTGAATTCTTCACATTTTAGGTCAGATTAAAAGTGGAAAAAGTTCTGACATGATTTATCTATGTCTCATACTTTTACATCACAAAAATGTGGCATTTTAACAGGGGTGTGTAGACTTTTTTATATCCACTGTATGTTACGAATGTCATTAAAACTTTTATAAACGCTACCAAAACATATGATGAGCCATGTCTCAAACTGGCAACGTCAGCTCTGCAGACACGTGTCTTGCCAAACAGTCCCTGATCTGCCATGACCATAGCAAATAGCATCTGGTCCGTATGACAGCCAAGCAGGTGGCTGACAATCAGTCTTGACTGTACTCGTCAGGAATTTAAATGCAAATGCCTGTTGGGTGATTGCAATGACTTATAACAACTGCATACCTAGTAATTAAGATGAACCAGACGTTTGCCTTTTTCCCCAGGGGATGAATGAGCTGGTGTTTTGTTTAAAAGTCAAATGTTTAGTTGACATGTCTTTTCATTAACATTTATAATTAGAAATGTGATGAAAGAAATATAAAAATGTTTTGTGTTAAATATATCCAGAATGCATTTCACAAAGGATTATGAAACCTGTTAAGTATCAAAAGTATGTAGTTATACAGTTGTGCTCATAAGTTTGCATACCTGGGCAGAAATTTTGGAATTGATTTTGAAGATATGACAGATAATGCAAAGAAATGTATTTAAGGATAGTGATCACCCTTTAATGTGTGGCCTTGTTAGAGACACACAAGGTGACACACAGTTGAAAATGACAATTAAAAGGTGAATTTCCATACCTGTGGCTTTTTAAATTGCAGTTAGTTTTTGTGTATAAATACTCAATGAGTTCGTCAGCTCTCGCCTGTATGCACTGAGCAGGCTAGTTACTGAGCCATGGGGAGCAGAAAATTACTGTCAAAAGACCTGTGTAACAAATTAATGGAACTTTATAAAGATGGAAAAGGATATAAAAAGATACCCAAAGACTTGCAAATGCGAGTCAGCACTGTTCAATCACTTATTAAGAAGTAAAAAAAACTGG
Organism: Esox niger; assembly: GCA_016801105.1. Lineage (NCBI taxonomy): Eukaryota > Metazoa > Chordata > Actinopteri > Esociformes > Esocidae > Esox > Esox niger. Next base: position 20,600 of record JACXGJ010001907.1, read on the forward strand.
GATCTCTTGATACCAAGCAAAGGTCAGGTAGACCAAGAAAGATTTCAGACAACTGCCAGAAGAATTGTTCGGGATACAAAGACAATTCCACAGGTAACCTCAGGCGATACAGGCTGCTTTGGAAAAAGACTGTGTTGGTTGTTTCAAGGAGCACAATACGATGATACTTGAACAAAAATGAGCTGCATGGTGGAGTTGCCAGAAAGAAGTCTTTACTGCAACAATGCCACAAAAAAGCGTGGTTATAATATGCTGACAACACCTTGACACGCCTCACAGCTTCTGGCACACTAATTTGCAGTAACAAGACCAAAGTAAAGCTTTATTGGCACAACCATTAGCGCTATGTTTGGAGGGGTCAACAAGAATTCCATCCCCACTGTGAAGCAGGGTGGTGGCTCACTGATGTTTTTGGGGGGGGGGGGGTGAGCTCTAAAGGCACACAGAAACTTGTGAAAATTGAGGGCAATATGAATGCAGCATGTTGTCAGAAAATACTGGCAGACAAATTGCATTCTTTTGTATGAAAGCGGCACATGGGATGCTCTTGGACTTTCCAGCACAACAATGACCATAGGCACAAGGCCAAGTTGACCCTCCAGTGGTTACAGCAGAAAAAGGTGAAGGTTCTGGAGTAGCCATCACAATGTCCTGACCTTAACATCATCAAGCCACTCTGGGGAGATCTCAAACGTATGGTTCATGCAAGACAATCAAACATTTTGCCAAGACGAATGGCCAGCTATACCACCTGGAAGAATTTGGAGCCTCAAAGACAACTATTACAAAAGACTACACGCTGTCATTTACACTTAAGGATGCAATACACAGTATTAAGAACTAAGGGTGTGCAGACTTTTGAACAGGGGTCAATTCCTTTTTTCTTTGTTGCCATGTTTTGTTTTATGATTGTACTGTTATGACCTACAGTTGAAATAAAATACATTTTGCCTGCTCACTCATGTTTTCTTTACAAGTGTATGCAAACTTTGAGCACAACTGTATTTTGTAACACTGATATATTACAACTTTTGTACTACATATACCTTACTGGCCCCAGTGTGTCAGTGTGGAAAAATGTTAACCTTGAGCCCTGCATATTGTAGTGACCTTGGTAACACCACTACTCCCCATTCTTAACAGGATGTCCCTATTTGCCGTAGTAACTCAACAATCTACAAAGCTTAAAGGTACGGGTTTGAAACACAGCCTGCCACTCGTTATTTTTCTTTCTGGATAATAACTCAAACTTTACTTCACCTAATGTAATATATCTTACCGATTTGGCTGTGAATGACTTTCGTAAAATAGTCAACATATTCCAATGAGAACAGGTTGCAGTGCTGTAAGTAGTGCATAAAGAGAATCATCACCTGTTCAAAGGACTTTAATCCCCCTTCTTTCCCCAGCCTCAATATGTCCTCCAGTATTGCATTTTTCAAATCCTAGAAAGGAAATGTAAACAAGCCAGTTATTTTAACAGGCTCATAAATTGTGTGCTTCTGCATGCAGTTTGAAAGAAGATGAAGGCAGCATGTGATTAGCTTAGCGCATTTGCTGAAAGTCTTTGGTGGGTAATAGCTAGGGATGCCCTGACACCTTTTTTCAGACTGAGAATAAGTACAAGTATTTATATTTGGGTACTTCTCAATACAGAGTACTGATACCAAGTACTCAAAGCTGAACTAGGTAGGAGTTTTTCAGTAAAAAACAAAAATGTTGTCCAATATAAACATGTTGTGGACCGGGTTCTGGTGTTTCTACAATTCTCTCGTCTTTTCACTTGATGAACAAGACAGATATTGTCACCTATATTGATTGTAATTGTATCAGAGTCATACACGAATTGGTTGTACCATGAAATGAAATAGCTTTGTTAGTGTAAAGTTAGTCTTGCTAGTAATTCTTATGAGTTTTCTAAGTAAGATACTTGTTGATATATTTCAGGCTAATAAGCTATTAAAAAAGACATTGGCACAAGCCATACAGATCAACTCAAGGTCGAAGCTAGCTAGCTATGGCTAGCGAGACTGAAGACAAACACTGACAAAGCGATTTCATTTCGTGGCACAACAATGTTGTTTTTTCTTTCATTCATGAATGACACTGATACAATAACTATCAATATAGGTGACAATAACTGACTATTTCGTGACGTGAAAAGACAAGGGAATCGTGGAAACAACAGACAACATGTTTAAAAACTTTAGTTTTCTCACTAAAAAAATACTACCTAGTACAGCTTTGAGTATTTGGTATCAGTACTCCCTAATATGTATATACAGTGAGGGGAAATAATGTATAAGATTTTGTACATTTGCCCCTTGACCAAGAAATTATCGGTCTGTAATGTTAATGATAGGTTTATTTGAACAGTGAGACAGAAAAAAAAAAATATCCCGAAAAACGCATGTCAAAAATTTTAGGAATTGATTTGCATTTTAATTAGGGAAATAGGTGTTTTATCCCCTCTCAATCAGAAAGAATCTTAAAGGGAGTGCTACTAATCTCAGCTTGTTACCTGTATAAAAGAACTGTCCACAGTAGCAATCAATCAATCATGTTCCATAATTTCGACCAAGGCCAAAACAAAAAGCTGTCCAAGGATGTCTGGGACAAGATTGGAGACCTACACAAGGCTGGAATGGGCTACAAGACCATCACCAATCATCTTGGTGAAAAGATGACAACAGTTGGTGTGATTATTCGCAAATCAAAGAAACACAGAAGAACTGTCAACCTCCCTCGTACTGGGGCTCCATGCAAGGTCTCACTTCGTGGAGATTTAATGATCATGAGAACGGCAAGGAATTGGCCAAGAACTACACGGGATGATATTGTCAATAATCTAAAGGCAGCTGGGACTATAGTCACCAAGAAAATAATTGGTAAAACACTACGCTGTGAAGGACTGAAATCCTGCAGCGCCAGCAAGGTCCCCCTGCTCAGAAAAGCACATTTACAGGCCCATCTGAAGTTTGCCAATGAAAATCAGAATGATTCAGAGAACTGGGTGAAAGTGTTGTGGTTAGATGAGACCAAAATCAAACTCTTTGGCATCAACTCAAATTGCCGTATTTGGAGGAGGAGGAATGCTGCCTATGACCCCAAGAACACCATCAGCAGGTGGAAACATTATGGTTTGGGTGTGTTTTTCTGCTTAAGGGACAGGAAAACTTCACTGCAAGGGATGATGGACGAGGCCATGTATCGTCACATCTTGGGTGAGAACCTCCTTCCTTCAGCCAGAGCATTGAATATTGCTTGTGGATGGGTATTCCAGCAGGAAAATGACCCAAAACAAACAGCCAAGGTAAAAAAGGCTCAAAAAGGCCCAACAAGAAGCAAATTAAGGTCCTGGAGTGGCCAAGCCAGTCTCCAGACCATAATCCGATAGAACATTTGTGGAGGAAGCTGAAGTGTCGAGTAGCCAAATGTCAGCCTCGAAACCTTTATGACATGGAAAAGATCTGCAATGAGAAGTGGGACAAAATCTATCTTGGTATGTGCAACCCTGGTGGCCAACTTCAAGAAACGTCTAACCTCTGATTGCAAACAACGGTTTTGACATCAAGTACTGAGTCATGCTTTGCAGAGAGGTCGAATACTTATTTCCCTCATTAAAATGCAAATGAATTTATCAAATTTGTACATGCTTTTTTCTGGTAATTCTGTCTCTCACTGTTCAAATAAATCTACAATAAAAATTATAGACTAATCATTTCAGTGGGCAAATGTACAAAATTAGCAGGGGATCAGATAATTTTGCCCCTTACACACACACACACACACACACACACACACACACACACACACACACACACACACACACACACCCTTCCAAATGTACTGGAACGTTAATGCAAATTATTTTGGTTTTGTTGTTCACTGAAGACATTTGGGTCTGAGATCAAAAGAAAGAGTTCAGAATATCAGGTTTAATTTCTTGGTATTTTCCTGGTAAGCTGAAATTCTGAACTCTTGTCTCATACTTATCTTCTGATCTTAAACCCAAATGTCATCAGAGACCAACAAAAACAAAGGAATTTGCCTTGCCGTTCCAAAACTTTACACATGCACGCACACGCACGCTGCACGTGTATATACACACACACACTGTGTATGTATATGTGTATATATATTTGTGTATACATACATATATATATACATACATATATATATACAGGGGGTATTTAGTCAGCCACCAATTGTGCAAGTTCTCCCACTTAAAAAGATGAGAGGCCTGTAATTTATATCATAGGCACACTTCAACTATGAGACAAAATGAGAAAAAAAATCCAGAAAATCACATTGTAGGATTTTTTATGAATTTATTGGTAAATTATGGTGGAAAATAAGTATTTGGTCAATAACAAAAGTTCATCTCAATACTTTGTTATATACCCTTTGTTGGCAATGACAGAGGTCAAACGTTTTCACACACTGTTGCTGGTATTTTGGCCCATTCCTCTATGCAGATCTCCTCTAGAGCAGTGATGTTTTGGGGCTGTCGCTGGGCAACACGAACTTTCAACTACCTCCAAATATTTTCTATGGGTTTGAGACCCAGCCACATTTCATCTTCAATGGCCTTGCTGATGGAGGGAGGTTTCCACTCAAACTCTCACGATATATGGCCCCATTCATTCTTTCCTTTACACGGATCAGTTGTCCAGGTCCCTTTGCAGAAAAACAGCCCCAAATCATGATGTTTCCACCCCCATGCTTCACAGTAGGTATGGTGTTTTTTGAATGCAACTCAGTACTCTTTCTCCTCCAAACAGGACAAGTTCAGTTTTTACCAAGAAGTTATATTTTGGTTTCATCTGACCATATGACATTCTCCCAGTCCTCTTCTGGATCATCCAATTGCTCTCTAGCAAACCTTGGACGGGCCTGGACATGTACTGGCTTAAGCAGGGGGACACGTCTAGCACTGCATGATTTGAGTCCCTGGCGGCGTAGTGTGTTACTGATGGTAGCCTTTGTTACTTTGGTCCCAGCTCTCTGCAGGTCATTCACTAGGTCACCCCGTGTGGTTCTGGGATTTTTGCTCACCGTTCTTGTGATCATTTTGACCTCAAGGGGTGAGATCTTGCGTGGAGCCCCGGATCGAGGGAGATTACGAGTGGTCTTGTATGTCTTCCATTCTCTTATAATCGCTCCCACAGTTGATTTCTTCACACCAAGTGGCTTACCTATTGCAGATTCAGTCTTCCCAGCCTGGTGAAGGTCTACAATTTTGTTTCTGGTGTCCTTTGACAGCTTATTGGTCTTGGCCATAGTGGAGTTTGGAGTGTGACTGTTTGAGGTTGTGGACAGGTGTCTTTTATACTGATAATAAGTTCAAACAGGTGCCTTTAATACAGGTAACGAGTGGAGGACAGAGGAGCCTCTTAACGAAGAAGTTACAGGTCTGAGAGAGCCAGAAATCTAGCTTGTTTGGAGGTGACCAAATTCTTATTTTACCGAGGAATTCACCAATAGATTCATTAAAAATACTACAATGTGATTCTCTGGATTTTTTCCCCTCATTTTGTCTCTTATTGTTGAAGTGTACCTATGATGAAAATTACAGGCCTCTCTCATATTTTTAACTGGGAGAACTTGCACAATTGGTGGCTGACTAAATACGTTTTTGCCCCACTGTGTGTGTGTGTGTGTGTGTGTGTGTGTGTGTGTGTGTGTGTGTGTGTGTGTGTGTGTATATATATATATATATATGTCACATGAAGTACAGAACAAAAACTGTGGCTTGGTTCCAATATTGAAACAAACATACAGGGTAGAATGTATGAACAATACATTTCTTAATTCCAAGGCTTTACACTTCATGAGCATAATGTCATTGCAACCACCACTTGTGACTAACCCAAGTACCACATGGAGAGCTTAAGATAGATTTTGTTCCATTTCAAAATGCTTTACTTGTGAGCCCAGCCTCGGAGTGTAAGAGTGTAAACAGCCCCAGAGGTATGTTAGCATCAACAAAGGAAAATAGCCACTGAATACACTGTATTCCAGGCTAGCTAACCTTGTTCGCGCACATCTCCAAATAAGAACCTTCAATGCCCTTCTTCTTTGCCCATCCTTTTAGGAAGTCTGGATCAGGCACCACAATGCCAACCAAGCATGCCTGAGTGGAAAAAAATATTTAAAAAACAGTTAAAACATTTGTAATAATCTTTGAATAAATTATTGTGAAAATCATTAAAAAGTATACCCTACAATGTATTCAATTTCATTAAACTCAAGTGATTGGACTTCATATAGCACGTCCTAAAATAAAATGCATTCCAAGGAGACTGTAAAAGATGTCTAATTGGGGGGCAGAAAATGTTTTCTAGTGTGCTACTAAAGAACAGAGACAACATAATGATGGAACAAATAAACCAGAAAATGAACCAAAAAAGCCCAGTTCAGCCGTCCCACAATTAAACGTGATGAATATTGTTGCCCGCACTGGATTAGAATCGGGGTCAACCCGGCGCTGGAGTCAAAAATAGTATATCTTAACTTCCCTTAACTTTTCCAGTCATTATCTATGGCAGGGGTTCCGAACAACCAAGCCCCGGACAAGTGACAGGCCGCAAAGGACTGCCCACCGGGCCGTGGGTAGCTGAAAATACAACTTGCACCTTCCAGTCGGCTGTCACATTGGTGATTTTTCAAGAATTCTTCTTCACATAGAGTTCTATGCCGTAGAGTTTGTAAACGAGTAATCTGTTTTCTATGCATCTATCACTCATGTCTGTAGCAAAAAAGTCTTGCTCCGTTTGAAATTATATGTACAGTGTTGACCATGTTAATCCCTGGATGTGGCACATGACCATGATTTTGTAGTGTGTGGCTTAAAGAAATGGCTAACTAAAAGCAGACAAATTTGATGAGCAATTTTAGGGGTAATAACATTTTAACTTTTGTTCATTTCAACTTCATCTCTTGCATCGTTTTGGTTAAAGACCAACGCTGAATATCCTGATATGTCCATACAGGCAGTGAAAACATGACTGCATTTTCCAACCACCAATACAGTAAGGAAAAAAATATTTGATCCACTGCTGATTTTGTACATTTGCCCACTGACAGAAAAATGAACATTCAATAATTTTAACAGATGTATGCTAAGGCGATGCAGTCACAAAGCCAGTGGGAAAGACGCTGCTTAGAAAGTGGACAACCCAATTGAGAATCCAAATGACAAATAAACAATAGGAGTCAGTCTGATAGACCTGGTGCGACAGTGGAGCCTTTCTCTCACCCTCCGCACGCGAGTGCGGGGTAGGGAAGAAGGCCTGTAAATCAATAGCCCTAGATCGAAAAGAGCTGGTGATGATCTTGGGAACGAAGAATGGATTAGGCCTCAGCGTAGCGCAGCCTAAGTCCTCTCTGATAGCCAGGCAGCCCGGGCGCACTGAAAGCGCACCGAGATCATTCACTTGCTTAGCGGAGCATAAAGCGATGAGCAAGGCAGTCTTAAGGGAGAGAACACTGTGGCAGCGCGTACCCAAAAGGAAGCTCCGGAGGAGAGGGTGGCTGAAAACGAGGTTTCCATCGAAAGCCTCATGACATGCCGAAATGGCAAACGCGTACCCATGGATTGTTGAAGGCAACCTATCCATATCCAAGAGATACTATAGGAATGTCAGAATCTCCTCTACAGGACAACAACAAGTGTCCCAGGACCTCTGCCCGCACCACGACACAAACATATTCCAACAAGTGGATTATACTTTGGCCGTAGATGCTGCCCTAGCAGCCTGGATGGTGCGGAACACCACAGCAGACAAACCTCTATTCAGGATTCTGTCCCACTCAGGGGCCAGACCCTGAGAGTCCCTGATAGTGACGGAGGGTGCAGAATTGAGCCCTCCGTTTGGGGCAGCGTGTCCTGTCTGGGGGGCTGTCGGGTGCTACCAGGATGACACAAAGCCCCTCTGCCCTGACCCGAGCCTGCAGATGCGCAATGTAGCGCTGCGGGGCAAACGCGTAAAGATGAGTACGAGGCCTGCGGCAGTGCCCAAATGTGTCCACCCCCAAAGGGGGGCAATCCGCCTGGGACAGGGCGAACCACAGACGACAGTGTGCGTTCTGTCTGGACGCGAATAGGTCCACTTGGGCCTCCCCAAACCTCTGCCAAATGAGGGAGACAATGTCTGGGTGGAGAAGCCACTCATCGCGATGGCCACCACGAGACATCATGTCCGCGCCCACATTCAGGCAACCCGGGTTGTGCGCCGCCGTTAGGGAGTGTAGGTGGGCCTGCGCATCTGAGTGGAGCCGACTGGTGGAGAGCAGGAGACCTGATCCCCCTTTATGATTGATATAAGCGACCGTGGCTCAGTTGTCTGAACCAATCAAGACATTGCAGCCCTTGACTAGGTCCCAGAAGTGGGTCAACACTAACAGGACCATGTCCAGCTCCAGCAGGTTGATATGGTGGGTGCTGGGAGGCCACAAAGACATGACACAAAGACATGAGTCTCCAATAACCAACGAAGGAGGCAAACTAAGACATGTATTAAGGGACAAGTGGTTTAACAGGCTCAGTCACCGCCTGAGTCTGCACAAAAGCACAACTTATACCCAAGCACAGTTTAGTTTGTTTCTTAAAGAAACTGTCCGTAAGGCCAAGACTGGAAGTATCCCCTGTGCGTCCGGCGCAAACTGTCAGAGCCTGGTTGAGGTGGAGGAGGGGCTTAAGATCACGTGACGACGGAGTAGGTGAAAGGTCCAAAATATGGGAAGCCACTGACGCAAGGAGAACAACGTTGTTACTGCGGCCAGGGCTTGTGATCCCAGGACATAAGCTTTGTCCCATACCTGCCCCGAATAGCGGTCCTAGGTAGACGGCAAGGTAGGCTTAGTCCCCAACTAGCCCCAGGAAGGCAGGAAATGCGCAGCTAGCTCGGGCTCTAGGAGGGACGGCCGAGCTAATGGTAGACTCTGGTGAAGGTAACATAGGACTCTGGCAGAAGCTGGGGAGGACCAGGATACCTCAGCCTATGTCGGAGGGTACCCAGGCTTAGTTAGAGGAGGCAGGTGCAGCTTAATATGTAGAGCTGCTATCTAAATCATGCCTGCGAACTCCAGGCGGAGAGGGGGCGGGCGGAGGGAGGCAGCAGGAGCTAGGTTGTCTTTAAATTCTCCCCGGAGAGAGGGAAAAGCGATAGACCTGCCACTTTAACCCACGTGGTAAGCGAGCGGGTCTTTCTGAGTCAGAGGAGTCGTGTCCTCTGTAGGAACATCCTCCACAGAACTCTAGTCATCGACACGGTGGCGATGTCCACTAACTGATCGAAAAATTTGCCCTCTGCACGGGTAGAGAGGAACAAAGCAGCACAGGAGGAGCAGACCGGGTCGTCGGTGATATCCTCGCGAGCGTGGGCTGGACCCAGGCAGGAAACACACGAACGATGAGCATCCTGATCTGGTGACAGGTCAGCGCAACGGCATGCGCCGGCGGAAACGTCTTTATGTTGAGATGTCGAACTAAAGAATGCCGATGGCAAAAATTCTCAGGCTGAAGCAAAATAAATAAGTTATAAGTAGCACTCAGCAAGCTTTTGCTGAATAAAAAGGGAGGGTGTTCTTTGGTCTAATGGGTCCTATACAGGGGCAGGCATGCCCTGATTGGCAGTTGCATTTTGCATAAGGAGTTTTTAGTACGGCCGCTGACGCAGCTGGGGTAAACCATTAGGAGCTAAAGCCCCTCTATGGGGCAGAGCTCCACAACATAACAGAGGTTTCTTGTAGTCGGCCACCAGATTTGCAAAGGCTAAGAGATATTTTTGTCCCACTCCTTTGCATTACATTTGGCAATGAGAGACTATAATGTGCTTTGTGACGTTTCACCTCTCGGTCTGCTGGGAATATTATAGCCCAGTTATTTGAAATATCCTTCCTCACGTAGCAAAACGTGTTTCAAAACTCAGGTAGTACATTCCGTATAAATGTACAAGGACAATTCATTTCAAATTCAAACGTTAATATGCAATGAGACAACAGAGTTCTATCCATGCATTTTAATGCTCGTTATCTTATAAGGAAATATAGAGCTGTATGACAATATTTCATTTACAATATTAGTAAAAATATATTACACTCTCTTGCGATAATAGACAAAGGCTGAGTGTTTTTTTCTTTAGTCGATCAGTGTTAATGTGACAAATAAGCAACTGAAGTTTGTCTATAATTATTATGTTGCAAAATTACATAATGTAGCATTAATGAAGAAAATACTAAGATACTTTTAAACATACTGAAATTAAGGAGCAAATAGGTTTCAGTAAATTATCTGTGCCAATAACCTTCTGCAGAGCTGTAAAACACTCTTCTGCACCGATGCGCTAGTCATCCTAACTCATGGAAAATAATAGCATTCTGACTCAATCACAATCAGGCAATTATGTAATAATTGCGACAGCTTTACCTCTGACCCCTGAGAATCACAAAACCCCACATAATAGCCATCTAGACACTTGACTGTCAGTTACAGATCTTTTAAGACTAGGAAAAGTATTTGATGAGTTGCCTGAAAAAGAATATGAAATGCATGAAAACAGCAGTGCAGAGGAAAATGACATGCAGTTGGGACAACCAGCTATTTTTATTATCCTGAACTTATTGTTGGTGAGCTTTCTGGCACCTAGAACTGCTAGGGCTACACCCATGTAGGTAGTAGAAAAAAGGTAAGTCCAGATACTTTAAGATAAGGCCATTTTCAAGACGTCACTATTATCTACCATCTACCTTGTTTTACCTCTTTCTGTTCACTCCATGACCCTCCATCTGCAGAGGATGGAGCATTCAAATAATATTTCTGAATTTCTTGACTCGTCATGATCATATATATGAAAAGTGCTATAGATATTAAATAAATTATTATTAACCAACATATATGCATAAATGCAATGAAATGTGAAATATGTGCAGTATATTCAATGTGATTAACAAATGTAGCTGCTCATTTTGACAAAACACAACACAGCCTAGAAACTAATATCAGGGTCATTTCATAATATAGCCCAAAGTAAAAACTCATTTTGTTGGTTAAGAAGAAATAAACAATGCTAGTTTGTTTACATTGCAATAGAATACCAATATATTGCTCCAGTGAAAACATTATAACGTGTGATTTAACTTAGAATTACTAATTCAGGTTTTATATAAAGTGGTGCAACATCTGATTATTATCAACCTAGATATAAAAAGTCAACATTATTTAAAAAAACAACAACATTGTAATAAAAAACAAGCAAACCTCAAAAGCATTCAATGTAAAAAACGTATTGCTTATTGAATGATAGACAAACACACTGTTAATGCAATATACCTAAACACAAAGCTCTTTGACAATAACAGAAAACACATGATTTGGTTTGTCACACACCTGCAAGCTATCACCATGGACAAAGATCTGGGCCACTGGGTCGCTCCGGGTGTAGATGTTCTCGATCTTCTCCGGGGCAATGTACTCTCCTTGAGCCAGCTTAAATATGTGCTTCTTCCTGTCCACAATCTTCAGAACACCATTCTGGAAGTAGAACAATAGGAGAAAATGTCCATACCAGCGATCAATTAAACCTGATGCTTTATTGAGTGAAGATACGGTATAACAACATTTCTTTGTCTAGGGTTATGGTTACTTTGAGATACCATGCTCTCAAAACATTTAAAATATTTGTCTTACCCATGATTTTTTGGGAATATTGTCACCATGTTTTGAAATCTACAGTATTCACTGTAGGTGTGTGCATTACATGGCACTTCCAAATACAATATAATCCTAATATCTGGGTAATGATACAATAATGCAGAGATTTTGTCTTGTGATTCGATAAGGCAATTCATAATTAATTTTTCTCATTTGGAATAACTTTTCTTCATGTAGAATTACACACAAGGACAAACATCTGAGGGGAGATCTTCAGCTATAAGACACTTGGATGCATTAACTGAACACATTTCCGCCATTAACAAAATCAAATATTAAATAAAAGTAATTGTAGAACAATTTTTTTTATAAAAACGGTACACTACAGAACACAAGAAATGAATATGCTGTATGTTTAAAAATAATTATTTCTACTTAAAATAAACATGATTAATGCATTTCCCAATTACTACCAGCTACCAAATTGGCTAGCTAGAAGCTTGCTAACATAACCATATGGTTTAGACATCATTAACTTTTCAGCCCTTTATCAGTCCAATATCTCATGAAAAAAACAAGATTGTGAAAGCAGCTTAGATAACATGGGCTTTATAACAAGCCCTTTTCTTTTGATTATTCAGTTCCTAAATCCAGTTACGGTATTAAACACAAATTAGGACATTTTCTAAATACAATAGAGCAACGTATTACTTAAAAACGGACATAAATTGTTTAAGAAAATCTACCTCTCAAAAAATTGACAACAATTCATCGTTGATCATATTTAAGAGTAATTTCAATAAAGGGCAACATTTAGACAATGCCAATGACTGTATAAAGAAAACGTATTGCCTCATAGCTCAAACTATTGAATATTCCACAGAGAAAGCAATGTAGGAAATGTTCAGAGGAGTGTGTAGATTAAAACAAACCTGTCTAATCATGGGTAATGGTGTGCTACATCTAGCAACAAAATATTTTCCACTCCCTCTTTTTCCACAATGTAAATAAATGGATATGAAATACATATTGACTAATAAAGAAAAACGATTCTATACGCCACAGTGAATGTACTGTAGGAAATCTTCAGGAGAGTGGAAAGAGTAATTACAGTGGGGCAAAAAAGTATTTAGTCAGCCACCAATTGTGCATGTTCTCCCACTTAAAAAGAGGAGAGAGGCCTGTAATTTTCATCTCCTCATTGCCTGGGCGGTGTGTTTGGGATCATTGTCATGATGAAAGACCCAGTCACGTTTCATCTTCAATACCCTTGCTGATGGAAGGAGGTTTTCACTTAAAATCTCTCGATGGCCCCATTCATTCTTTCCTTTACACGGATCAGTCGTCCTGGTACCTTTGCAGAAAAACAGCCCCAAAGCATGATGTTTCCAACCCCATGCTTCACAGTAGATATGATCTTCTTTGGATGCAACTCAGCATTCTTTCTCCTCCAAACATGACGAGTTGAGTTTTTATCAAAAAGTTATATATTGGTTTAACATGACCATATGACATTCTCCCAATCCTCTTCTGGATCATCCAAATGCTCTCTAGCAAACCTAAGACGGGCCTGGACATGTACTGGCTTAAGCAGGGATTTGATACCCTGGTGGTGTAGTGTGCTACTGATGGTAGCCTTTAGACCCAGCTCTCTGCAGGTCATTCACTAGGTCACCCCGTGTGGTTCTGGGATTTTCGCTCACCGTTCTTGTGATCATTTTGACCCCATGGGGTGAGATCTTGCCTGAAGCCCCGGATCGAGGGAGATTATCAGTGGTCTTGTTTGTCTTCCATTTTCTTATAATTGCTCCCACAGTTGATTTCTTCACACCAAGCTGCTTACCTATTGTAGATTCAGTCTTTCCAGCCTGGTGCAGGTCTACAGTTTTGTTTCTGGGGTCCTTTGACAGCTCTTTGGTCTTGGCCATAGTGGAGTTGAGTGTGACTGTTTGAGGTTGTGGACAGGTATCTTTTAAACTGATGACAAGTTCAAACAGGTGCCATTAATACAGGTAATGAGTGGAGGACAGAGGAGCCTCTTAAAGAAGAAGTTACAGGTCTGTGAGAGCCAGAAATCTTGATTGTTTGTTGGTGACCAAGTACTTATTTTACCGAGGAATTTACCAATAAATTCATACAAAATCCTACAATGTGATTCCCTGGATTTTTTTCTCATTTTGTCACTCATAGTTGAAGTGTACCTATGATGAAAATTACAGGCCTCTCTCATCTTTTTAAGTGGGAGAACTTGCACAATTGATGGCTGACTAAATACTTTTTTGCCCCTGAAAAAAAGGGGCACTGTGTATTTGCAATTGTTGCTGGCATTTTACTCTACCCATCTCATTGGCCACAATGTAACTCAATGGATATTAACTATATATTGCCCTATACAAAAAAACCATTCTTTCTCCCACAGTGAATGTACCGTAGGAAATATTCAAGAGACTCCATAGAGTGATTATAGGCAAAATAAATCAAGGGGCACTGTGTATTTGCAGTTGTTGCTGGCATTTGACTCCACCCATATTTTATATCCATTGAGTTACATTGTGGCTTATTGGATGGGTGAACTGCATGTTTGAGATCCCCTAGAGTGGCTCGATGATATTAATGTCAGGCGACTGTGATGGCCACTCCAGAACCTTCACCTTTTTCTGCTGTAAACACTGGAGGGTCAACTTGGCCTTGTGCTTAGGGCCATCATCATGCTGGAAAGTCCAAGAGCATCTGATGCGCAGGATTCATGCAGAAGAATGCAATTCGTCTGCCAGTATTTTCTGATAACATGCTGCATTCATCTTGCCATCAATTTTCACAAGATTCCCCATGCCTTTTAGAGCTAATACACACGCAAAACATCAGTGAGCCACCACCATGCTTTACAGTGAGAATGGTATTCTGTTCACTATAGGCCTTGTTGAACCCTCTGCCAATATAGCGCTTATGGTTGTGACCATAAAGCTCTATTTTGGTCTTATCACTCCAAATTACAGCCAGAAGCTGTAAGGTATGTCAAGGTGTTGTTGGGAATATTGTAACCAGTCTATTTTTGGCATTGGTGCATTAAAAGCTTCTTTCTGTCAACTCAACCATGCAGATTTTTTGTTCAAGTGTTGTCAGGTTGTGCTCCATGAAACAACCACACCAGCTTTTTCCAGAGCATACTGTATTTCTCCTGAGGTTACTTGTGAAATCTTCCTTGGTCTACCAGACCTTAGTTTGGTATCAAGAGATCCCTGAATTTTACACTTAATTTGTGATTGAGCAATACTGACTCGCATTTGCAAGGCTTTGAATATGTTTTTATATCCTTTTCCATCATTATAAAGTTCCATTAGTTTGTTACGCCGGTCTTTTGACAATTATTTTCTGCTCCCTATGGCTCAGTATCTGGCCTGCTCAGTGCATCAACGTGAGAGCTAACAAACTCATTGACTATTTATACACTAATTGCAATTTAAAATGCCACAGGTATGGAAAATTCACATTTAATTGCATTTTTACCTGTGTGTATCACATTGTGTGCCTGTAACAAAGGGTATGTAAACTTTTGATCAGGGCCATGTGTGTGATTTCTGTTATCATTATGATTTAAAAAGGAGCCAAACAACTATGAGATAATAAAATGCTTCATATGATCACAATCCTTAAATAAGGCAGTTTTTGCATAATCAGTCATATTTAAAAAATCAATGCCAACATTTCACAATTTCTGCCAGGGTATGCAAACATGTGAGCACAACTCTACATTCTATGTAACTGTTTAGGCTAATTAGCGTAGAACTCCCATAGATCAATATTTAATTGTTTAGTGATAATTGGTTATGTAGTTTCTAGTATCAGCTAGTGTGGTACTGAATCAAATTGACAGGAAATAGGCTTGAGAAACTTAACACAATATAGATGTGCTGACTAACTCTGAACAAAGGACAATGGATAGGACCTGATGCCTGTTACTGATGGGCCCCACAACTCCTGTCCATACCTCCTGCCAGGAGTTGCACATGTGACTGTCATAGGCTTGATGGATAGGGCCATTGACCATAGGTTGGAACATACCATATGAGGGTCTATTGTAGGTTAAACCTTTCTTATTGGAGTGTATTTGACTGTGTAATGGCTGGTTATGACCATTGACCGCCTCCCATGGGTCCTGGTATAAAGATTGGGTTCATTCTGTATTCATTGGAGAGAAAAAGGCAAGAACTATGGAAGGTTAACATTGTTGTCTCATGCTGAATAAAGATGTCCCTCCCCTGACTTCTGGTTGCATGATTGAAATAACAGCAGATAAGGCAGCTTTTGGGGAAAACAGGCTAGGCTACTAACAATACACAGGTGCATCTAAAAAAATAATGATATCGTGGAAAAGACAAACAAAAAAGGCCCTCATTTACCATGCTACCCCTCTTCCCTTCCATCCATAGTCCCATGCACACCTGTCACTTTTACATTGCACTATGGTTGTTATTGATACGTGTTTTTTGTATAGTGTTATTATTGAATGTTTGTGTTACTTATTTTATATTATAATTACTTTGAATGGCACTGTCGGGAGTAGGAAAACCAAGTATTTCATTACCATAACTTGTTACTGCAAATGACAAATTAACCTTTTGAACTTTGAACTTGAGCTGGCCGGGGTCTTTACTGACATCTTTAACATGTCACTGGCCAGGCGGTTGTCCCAACATGCTTCAAGACCGCAATCATTGTTCCAGTGCCAAAGCAGTCCACCGCGTCTAGTCTGAATGAATTCCAACTGGTTGCACTCACTCCCACTATCATGAAGTGCTTTGAAAGACTAGTTCTGGCCCACCTTATGTCTTGCCTCTCCTCAACACTGGATCACAACCAGAACAGGTTTACAGAGGACGCCATCTCCACGGCTCTACACTCTGCCCTGACCCACCTGGACAAAACCAACACCTATGTGAGAATGCTATTCATACACTTTGCTTCAGCATTCAACACGGTCACCCCCTCTAGGCTGGTCAACAATCTCCATGACCTGGGGATCCTCTCCTCTATAAGCAACTGGACTTTGGACTTCCTAGCCAACAGACCTCATTCTTCCTCACCTCCTCCACCCTGATCCTGAACACTAGTGTTCCATAAGGCTCTTAGCTGAGCCCTCCTGTACTCCCTCTTCACCCACGACTGAGTTCCTGTACACAGTTCCAACATCATTGTCTAGTTCGCAGATAACACCACGGTGGTAGGCCTGATTAGTGGCAATGACGAGTCAACCTACAGGGAAGGGGTCAAGTGCATGTGGTACGCTGACAACAACCGGGCCATCAATGCAAAGAAAACAAAGCAGTGGATTACAGGAAATCTTAAGGCAGCAGCCTTGCCCCAGTCCTCATTGATAGTTCTGAGGTGGAGCTTCAAATTCCTGGGTGTCCACTTCTTTGAGGATCTCTCCTGGACACTCAACACCTCAACCCTTGTCAAAAATGTGCAGCAGCACCAGTAATTTTTTAAGAGGCGGAAGAAAGCCTATCTGTCCACCAAGATCCTTGTGAACCTCTACCACCACTCAATCAACAGTATTCTGACAAACTGCGCCACAGTGTGGTTTGGCAGCTGCTCCAGAGCTGACCGGAATGCCCTGCAAATGGTTGTGAAAACTGCCTAGCACATCAATAGTGCCCAGATTCCTGCCATCGTACTGCATTTGCATTCATTGCACATCCACCGTTCCACTGGTAATATACATATACTTAATACTTTCCTAATAATTTCCTGCCCTCCTCTATTTGCACTTCTCGTTAGATGCTAACCGCATTATGTTGTAGAGTACTTCTTCTGTTCAATGGCAAGAAAGTTTAATTGAAATCTAAAATAAATTTAAAGTTGTTTCTAGAACTAGGAGAAACAGACAGACAAAATTCATCGAGAATGACAACAGAGATGAACAAGTAGAACCAAACAGACAAGTGACAACAAAGAAAAACATACTGTTGAGTAAATACAGTGACACCAGACAAAATGCATGAGAAAGATAGCACATGACAGTGATTGAACAGATTCAGATGAAAAGCCATAGTTTTTTTTACATATTGTACATTTGTGCATTTGTTATATACATGTGCTCTTTAAAAATCAGTGAGCATCATCTAACAACCACTTATAGAGTAAAGGTTAAAATAACTGTATTATATATGCTTATATAATATTTTAGTAGCACTACTATCTGTACACAAACATATGTACCGAAAGAGTGTGTCTATGGGTGGGGATATGCAGGCGTGGTAATGTGGGATGGTGTGGCTAAGGTACAGCAGAATTTTTGTCCAAGTCCGCCCCATACTTAATACTTATTTGCACTTCTGGTTAGATCCTACCGGCATTTCGTTGTACTGTACACGTACTGTTGAATGACAATACAGTAGATTTTTCATAGAAATGCTCATGTCAAGAATGACTATGTTAAAAGAAACCTTTTATCGAGCAGCATGGCTGGAAAAACAAACATTCTACTCACCAATGCCAAAATCTATCTATGTTTGGTGAGTGAATGTTTATTTTAGGCCCGGTTAAAGATGCAGTCTGCAATATCTGGCCACTGGTATTAAAAGTTAAAGCTAAAAAAACAGCCCCTGAAAATGTTGTTCTATGTCATGTAAGTGCCAGTGTATGCCTGATACTGTATCATCAAACACACTTTATTTTGAACTTGAATGTCTTGGCTAACCGAGGTATTATAGTCATTCTAAATAAAAATTTGGTAAATATGAGAAAAATATTACACATGCAGCCCAAAATGGGAGAAAAGAAATTGATTTGCAAAAGTCCCAGAGTGCATTTTTCTTTCATGTTAATTTTTTAAAAAGTATACGTGGTGTCAGTGTATGGATAAATGTAGGGGGGGGGAAAGATAATACTATACTGAATTGATTTCTCCCCCCACCCTTAATCCAGTGTATTTTCAGATTTTGTTATGAACACATACAACAAAAACTACAGTATGTGTAAAATGAACCTATTATCAATAGCGTAATGTAATTTTACTCACAGGCAGCCATTTCCCAATGTCTCCCGTGTGAAGCCAGCCGTCTTCATCCAAGGCCTCCTTTGTCTTCTCCAAATCTTTTAGGTAGCCCTTAAATACATTTGGTCCTTTCACACACACCTTGTTAAGAGAACAAAACACATACGATTCAAATACAAATATGCTACCAGACTACACCTACCTCATTTAAAATGCCAATATGAATATCCCACATTCCAACATAATCCCATTATTTTCTGTTTCTGTATTCAACCTATGATTACAACTCACCCTCATCATTCAATATCTGCATATATGTAAGGTGGAATCAAGATGGTGGCAGCATTACTAATATAAAATGATACCTAATCAAGGGGTTAAGGTTAATGGGTATGGAACAGATTGTGATAATTTTTTCCAGTTAAAGGCAAGTCTTGTGGTGCCACAAATTGTCTCTACCCCTCACCTCTCCTTCCCCATTGGTGGCAAAGTAGTTCATCTCAGTCACATCTACCAGCTTCACATAGTTGCAAGGTAATGGAGCCCCCACATGACCTAGGCAGACATGGAAGCTGTCACATTTCAGTAAAATAATATTTGGTTGTTCCTTTCCATTACATCAACAGGACGTCATATTCTCTCATGAAGGTTCCATTGAAACAAACATAAAACTTTTCTTGTTTAGAGTGGAATCAGAGTGTAGAGGATGTACAATGGTTTGTGTGACTTGTTTGTTGGAATAAGCATGTGGTGGTAAGTCTTGGTGTTAGCAACGGAATGTTTTGGTAGCTTCAGTGTGTATTACCTGCTGTCCAGTCCCCAGGCATTGACATGGTACAGCCGGCCGTGCATTCCGTCTGGCCATAGCCTTCATAAAACTGTCAAGAAGAGGCAGCATTTTCAATAAAACAACGCCTATCTGCTGCATTCTGATTCTCTGCCTTTGAAGGTGAAGGTGGCACTTGAAAAATATAAATATATTATCTTGATCGGATGTCATGAACCTATACATTCGATAGAGACCAATTGTCATTATCCTTACCAACTGAACGTTAGTACTTTCCCATTCTTTAATGTGCTTTTTGTTCATATGTTTGGTGTTGGGCATGATTTTATAAAATATTCTTGTACCTGGGCCTCAGTTTTTATTCTTCCTTATAGTCTGCGGGTCTCCATTCCGTCTGATGTGAACACAACACAGAAGGACGAGGAGTGATCTGAAACTTACCTGGCATCCCAGAGCGGCACGGAGGAAGGTCAGAACAGTTGGAGACACTGGGGCCGCTCCTGTGATCATCAGCCTCACACGACCACCAAGACTGTTCTGGAGTGCACAATGAAGAAAAAGATGATGTTGACATTCATGGTGGTACCTCAATTAAATATTATTGCAAATCAGACGAAAACAAAAATGAATCGACTACCATAGCTCAATTAAGAAAGTAAACAATTGTTGGCTATACACTATTTCATATGAGATCACTTTTTCAAATATCAAATTTGGATCACTAGTCCAAAAAGTTGAACACTTACCTAGAACCCAAACTTTACATTTTGTTTACACAATCATAAAGTCGGTTCATAGTTAATATTTGTCCATCCTAGTATGACCATGAGGAGACTACTCATGAATACCTGGACTTTTCGGAAGATGAGCTTGTCCCACAAGCTATCTTTCCTGACAACTCCGCTCATCATTTCTGCCTGCTTCCTCCTAGTGGCAAAGTCCAGCATCCACCTCTTCAGTGGTGTGTTGGCCTGTCCAAAAATCTGTTACAAGAAAAACAATCATATCCTTTTGTTTTCATCTTGTGAAGATATGAGCTGGGCAAAAGAAAGAGCTCAGAGAGTACAGTGTTCGTTCTTATTGTCAAGCCCAGGATTTTAAACAGTAACCTTCCAGGTAAGAATGTGTTGCTGTACTCTTTTTCTCTATAATTTATTAATTTATATTTTCTATTTATTCGTTATTTGCTATGTTTTGTATATTCTAAACTATGTAATTTCTATCTATCCTCTGATAATTTCCTTAATGGCACTTCTTTGTACTGTGAGGGAAAAATATTTTTGATCCTCTGCTGATTTTGATCCCCTGCTGTTTTTTAACATTGAGACAGAATAACAACAAAAAACGCATGACAAATATGTTAAACAATTTATTTGCAGGGAAATTATTACTTGATCCCCCCCAAAGATGTCTGTCTCCCATGTACCTTTTATACAGGTTACTGAGATGAAGAGCACAATCTTAAAGAGAGTTCTCCTAATCTCAGTTTGTTACCTGAATAAAGGACACCTGACCACAGAAGCAGTCAATCAATCAGATTCCATAATCTCGACCAAGGCCAAGACCAAAGAGCTGTCCACGGATGTCAGGGAAAAGATTGTAGACCTGTTGAAGATGTATTTCCCTTATTAAAATGCAAATCAATTTATAAAATGTCTGACATGTGTTTTTCAGGATTTTTTGTATTGTTATTCTGTCTCTCACTGCTGAAATAAACCTACAATTAAAATTATAGACTGATAATTTCTTTGTCAGTGTGTAAACTTACAAAATCAGCAGGTGATCAAATACTTTTTTCCCTCAATAACAATACCAAGGTTTTGCAAATCATATACTGGTACATGCATTACATGAATAGCAGTTATGTTTCAGCATGTACATTCATGTGGAAATCTTCATATTTGCCATTATATTTAATAGGATAAGTGCAGAGGGAGAAAAAACATTGAATATAATACAAATAAAACAACAAAATTAGATTTTTTTAAACATGTTTTTTGCTTTGTAAATATAGGTTAGTTTGTAGATTATATAAATTGTCATAACTTATAAATTCAGTGTATAACAACAAAATGTGCAGAAAGTGAAGGGATACAAACAGCTTCCGAAGCCACTCAGCTGTTTTTTATTCTAAAAACAAGTACTCTGTTTTTATCAATTATCTTGTCAATATCATGTTGCTCTATATAAAAATAATTTGCTAAACAATCTCATTTTTATTCGTCATTATTCCTCCTTCACTACATAGCTACAGTGCCTTAAATAATGATGTGTAAAAAAGGGTTATAAATAATTCACCTTTTGGTGAATTAGCTTAATGTCACACTGAAAACAATGAGAAACATTCAATCTTTGGAAATGTATTCTCAGAAAAAAAAAATCTGTCATCAATAAATAATTATTTCTAATAAAATCAAGTGTGCAAGGATTATTGGCACCTATGCATTTAATAATTTCTACAACCTCCCTGCCACAAAAAACATCTTCTGTAACATCTAATTTGGTTGGAGAATACAGAGCAAAGAATTTGAGAACATCCCTCTTAACAGAATCTTTCCAGATCTATCAACATACTTATTCCTCTCTTATGAACTCTCCTCTTCAGCTCAGCCCACAGGTTTTCAATGGGGTTAAGGTCAGGGGACTGAGATGGCCATGGCACAAGCGTAATTTTGTATTCAGGGCAGCATTTTTGTGTTTATCCTGCTGGAAAATCCAATGACAACCCGGTTTGTTTCCTGGCTGTGGCAGTCAGATTTTTTTCCAGTCAGACTTAAAATGTCCTGGTATTTCATGGTGTTCATGATGCCATGTAACATAAGGTTCCCAGGGACTTGAGGAAAAACAAACCCACAACATCACAGAACCTCCACCAAACTTAACAGTGGGGATCAGGTTATTTTTGGTATACCCCTTCTGTTTACACCATACCTAAATTTAGTGTTTGAGTAGCATTTAGTATACTCCTAGCGCTTACGTTTATGGTGTAATGACAGGAGTATTTTCTGGGATGCCTTCCAAATAACGTATTGGCATGGAGGTGGCATCTAAATGTTGTTTTGGAGACTTTGTGACCCCAAGACGCTACTCTCCTCTGTAAATCTCCAACAGTGATCTTCAAGCATTGTTTTGCCTCTCTTCTCATGCACCTCACTGTGCGTGTGGGCAAAATAAACTTGGGACCTTTTCCAGGTAAATATGTAACAGTTCCAGTTGCTTTGAAAGACTTTAGTATCGCCCTAGCTGTAGATATGGGTTTATTAGAAATAATTATTTCTTGATGACAGTTTTTTTATAATAATGAAATTAACTTTTGGATGTTTCTCTTTTTTCTCCAGCGTGACATTAAGCAAACTCACCAAAAGGGGAATTTTTTAAAACCCTTTTATTCTCATCTTTACAAGGGGTGCAAATAATTGTGGAGGGCACTATATTAATGAACTGCTCATCATTCACAATGTTACAGTGGAACTAGGTAGGATATTTACATTGAAAATATTTTACTCTTTACACATGATGTCTTAGTTAAATGAGGATCTGGGAGAGACGGTTATCATCATTGACAGCTCCCCGCTCCTGGATTCACAAAAAATGTTCCTCAGTAGTAATAATGCAACCAGTCCTGTTCCAGACAATCTTTAGCCAAACGCCTTTGGTTTATGGGAGCTTAGCTCCTTTTGTGAATGCACGTACCGTGATAAGGAGTGGTTTTAAGGCTGTAAGGCTGCTCAGTTCAGGAACCCCTCTTCCCTACCAACCATAGTCCCTTGCACACCTGTCACTTTATATAATGCTCATATGCCAATTATATCATGCACACCTGTCACTTTTACATTGCACTGGGGATGTACAGGTATAGGTATTATTATTGCTGCATGTTTTTGTAGTGTTATTATTGATTGTTTGTGTTATCTTCTTATTTTTATAATAACTGTCCATTTTTTTACTTATAGCTGCACTGTCAGAAGTAGGAAAACCAAGTATTTCATTGCCATAACTTGCTATTGCAAATGACAAATAAACTTTTTAGACTTGGGATAAAGATTTTTAGACAAAAGCTACAATAGCAGCTAGAGATGTCAACAAAAGGCCAATTCCTTCGTTGCCTACACTTCAAAAACGGCGAAGCAAAGAGAGAATAAGTGCTGAATAATGCAGGGTCGAAAACAACAACAGGCATTGTTTGACTCAGATGTATTGCCTTTTCTTCTGGACAGGTAAATTGATTTATTACATTATAATAAAAAATGTTTAGGTTCGTATTTGAATAACTACCTTTAGGTAGCTCTCAATAATGCTAAGCTAACGCTAGTTTGGCAAGTTACCCAATGAGAAATGATAACTCAGACATTATATTGAAAGAGTTAGTGCTTTTTTTCTGGACAGGTAAAATATTTTGTGCATTATTATACAGATAGTTTACCTTTACACTAGGCAACAGTAGCTTCCAGTGGATGCAGCTAGGAAATTGAAAAGGATTAACTGATTTTTCACAGTA
The DNA here is from genome assembly GCA_016801105.1 of Esox niger. Taxonomy (NCBI): domain Eukaryota; kingdom Metazoa; phylum Chordata; class Actinopteri; order Esociformes; family Esocidae; genus Esox; species Esox niger. Next base: position 44,541 of record JACXGJ010001907.1, read on the forward strand.
TTATATATGTATCTTAATTCTATATCTAGCAGGCATGTAAGTAATATGTATGTGTCAACAAATTGCATCAGATCGCCTGCCTGCCCATTTATGTGATTAGGAAAGAAAAACCTAGCTGTCAATCAAACTCAGGCTAGGGGAGAAGGGGAGTTGAGGGAAGAACTGGGGGCACTATTTCCCACATTTGAAATATTTTCAGAATGTTACCTAGTCCCGCTTTATATATTTGTTTTAAGTTAGAGCATTTTTACAAGTTTTTTTTTTATTTGCGTTGGAGATACAAAACAATTAATAGTGTAAACGGCTGAAAATGTCTATTGTCGCATGTTATGATAGACACATTACAGTCAGAAACATTCCTCAGGGTTTGGAGTTATATATCTGACCTTATCAAACATGCGGTTGAGTAGACGGGGTACCACAGGGAAGACGGTGGGCTTTAAGGTCTTCAGGTCATCCATAAGAAGCCGGATGTCTCCCTGGAAATAGCCAATACGGGCACCATGCACCAGGATCACTCCCTTAAGAATGTGAATGTAGTGGGACGATGAAAAGCAAGACGTTTAATTAATTGCCTTAAAAACTGCAATCTTACAGTACTTGTCCTGAACAGACCTGTGTCAAATACTTATCAAATCATTTTAGATAGCAGACCTAACTTGAGTAGGCACTTGACTCTTTAATTGGTTCCTTGTACGAGGAAAATAAAATCAAGCAAAACATAAATGACATGTATTTACAATTGACCCAGATCTGTTCTTGAGGTCAAGTTAAAATGTTGCAGTTGCACTAGCTTGAGTTAAAAGTTACATTCTTAAAGATTACATTCTTACTGATGTTGCAATAAGCCGCCCCTAGACTTAAGGTCACAATGTATAGCTATTATTTCCAAAAAGGACCTCCAAAAAACTTCAGAAAGGAGTTTTAGGTCTGACCTAAACTGTTTTATCTGGAACCTTTTTTTAAAGGTTCCAGATAAAGTGCAAATGTGGATTTCTTTAAATGTGCAGTAATCGTAATTATAAATGAAATGGGCCCCTGTTGAAATAAATATATAACTATAATACCAAATGGGGGTTTGATATCACTCCCAGTTCAATTTTGTTAAATAAAAATGGAAATAAAGTTTAGAGGGACAAAATGCAATGCATTGTATTTTTTAAGCCAGCTTTATTTTTGTTACAAGTGACTGATACATGGCCATTTGTGATGAAGTCAGTCAGTTTAGTACATACCTCCACTACCCTCTCAAACATGTGTGCAAGAGGGAGGTAGGACATGTGAATGTCGTGGAGGCTCAGCATGCTGTGCACCTGCGGAAGATACACACACACACACACGTCAGGCTTTACATTACCTCGATTACCCTCTCAAACATGTGGGCCAATGGTAGGAAAGAGATTAGCACATCCTTTGGGCCAAGGTTGAGTGTGTCCTGATTGGACAGAACAGAAATAGACGAAAGTGAGAACTATTAAGAGACAAGTAACAAAGAGAGGAAAAAATTATAACGAAACAAAGAAGGTATTACTTTCTCAATATGTATATTTTGAAGATTCACAAAGCCATTTTCTTTAATATTCCATTTAGGGAAGACATTCAGATGGATTGTTTAGTTTACCTCTGTTATCTTGATGAAAGCAGCACAGTTAGCAATAACATTGCCATGTGTAAGCATTGCACCTTTTGGATTTCCTAGGAAGTGAAAGAAAACAAGTGAAGGTTTATCAAACCTTACTGGGTAATTAATTAATTCATCCCATATTTCCAGTACACCACCTGTAATAAAATTAATGAATGAGTTTGGGAGAGTTTCTGTTCACGGAAACAAGCATAACACCTGTTTGGTTTTTCATTGACAAGATTGTCAATAAGGTGTCCAAGTGTAACACACACAGCTTTTTTTGGACACACATGAATAAACTGAATCCTCCAACATTTCAATCTTCAGTTAGTGAACATTTCATTGTAGCGTGGGAGTCTTAGGACTGGGCTAATCCATCCAGGAGGTGGCACTGTTTTATATGAAATTATTTCATTCACATAACATTCACATAACATCAGTTAGGAAACAACCTAATATTATTTAATCTAATATGATGTAATAAAATCTTTCCTTAGGACTGTTATTTGGTCAATTGAGTAAGGCAGCTACTTAATGAAGCTGTTACCACTCCATGATCTGTTGCTGAAGGACTAGCCAGGACACAGACCTAGTTCTGTTTCCATGGTTGGGTGCTATACATGGTTGGCACAAGGTCAAGACTTTGGGTGGGTGAGTAAAATCAATGGGACAGTTGGCATCCAATACAGCATAAGAAGCTGAAAAGTAAGACCATAGCAAAGGGTCTGGTGAATGAATTAAGTTGCTGATTTGTTGATAGGATTATTTAAGGAAGATGTTCTGGTCGCATCCAAATAAGCTCTTCTTACAGTTCCGTAATAAAATGCAGCATTTTTCATAAAAATATTTGTTACTCAGTTAAATCTTATGGTGGTGTTTCATTCAATTACTGATCATTACACAGATACATCCATAAGCCATAACATTAAGACCACTGACAGGTGAACTGAATAACACTGATGACCTCGTTATCATGGCACCTGTCAGTGCGTGGGATATAGTATGCAGCAAGCGTACATTCTGTCCTCAAAGTTGATGTGAAAAAATGGCCAAGCATAAGGAACTGAGCAACTTTTACAAGGGCCAAATATAAATGGCTAGACGACTGGGTCAGAGTATCTCCAAAACTGTAGCACTTGTGGGGTGTTCCCGGTCTACAGTGGTCATTAGCTATCAAAAGTTGCCCATGGAAGGAAAAGAGGAGAACCGGTGACAGGGTCATGGTTGGCCAAGACTTACTGATACACGTGGGGAGCGAAAGTTGGCCCATGTGGTCCGAATCAACAGACAAGTTACTATACTTCAAATTGCTGTAAAAGGCAGTGTGATGCTTGGGGCAATGTTCTGCTGGGAAACCTTGGGTCCTGCCATTCATGTGGATGTTACTTTGACATGTACCACCTACCTAAGCATTGTTGCAGACCATGTGTACCCTTTCATTGCAGCAGTATTACCTGATGGCATTGGCCCCTTTCAGCAGGATAAAGCTCCCTGCCACAAAGCAAAAATGGCTCAGGAATAACAAGTTCAAGGTGTTCAATTGGCCTCCAAATTCCTCAGATCTCAATCTAAGTGAGCATATGTGGGATGTGCTGGACAAACATGTCTGATCCAAGAGGATCTGCAGCTAATGTGTTGGTGCCAGATTCCATGGCACAACTTCAGAGGTCTAGGGCAATCCATGCCTCGATGGATCAAGGCTGTTTTGGTGGCAAAAAAGGGACCAAAACAATATTGGACAGGTGGTCATAATGTTATGGCTGATCGGTGTATATACACAATACCATTCAGAAGTTTCGGGTCACTTAGAAAGATCCTTGTTCTTGAAAGAAAAGAAAACTGTCCATTTAAATATCAACAAATTGAGCATCAATACAGAGTATGGTAGAGTAATCTGGGATTGCAGAGTTGCAAAGAAAAAGACTCTCAGACTGGCCAATTAAAAGATTAAGTTGGGCAAAAACATATAAACACTGGACAGATGAAGAACTCTACCTAGGACAGCATCCCAGAGCTGCCTCTTCACTGTTGATTTTATTACTAGAGTTTGGCAGAAACTTTTTAATCAAGCTGAGGACCTGTGAGGTGTCACAAACTAGACACTAATGCTTAGGTCCTTTTGCTCAGTTGTGCACCGGGGCCTCCCACGCCTCTTTCTATTCTGGTTAGAGACAGTTTGCGCTATTGTAAAGGGAATACAACACATCGTTGTAGGAGAATCTTCCGTTTTTTGCAATTACTCACATGGAATAGTCTTAAAGGGATAGTTCGTCTAAAATCATAGTGATCCAAACATTCACTTGATGATGTCATTGGGGTGGGTGGGAGTGAATTTTAACCGCCAAAAGCTACACGAGGTGAGTTTCTCTTGCTGGCCCATTATCGTGAATATCGTCGGTGGAAATCAGTTTTATTTCTTTAATTGTGGAAAATGCCACAATCGTGTTTTGTTTGTAAAGAATGTATACAAGGAACCTGGAAGAGGAGACTTGCTGTTTCACTAGTTGCCCAATATTAATCCAGACATGTAACACTTAATTCTACCATTGACAAATGATTTAGTTTGATATACAGATATATTGACTACATTGACTATATAAAGCTACTTAAGTTGTTTAATAAACGAAAACATTTTGGATCAGGGCATTAGTGAGTTCCTGGACAGTCTGTGGCGTTACATAGTGGCGTTGGATGATTCAATACATAATGTCCCAGAGGTTTTCAATTGGATTCCGGTCTGAGGAACATGCCAGTTAATGGCATCAATGCCTTCGTCATCCAGGGACTCCATACAAACTCTGGCCACATGAAGCCAGGTATTGTCCAGCACCAGGAGAAACCCAGGGCCCACTGCACCTGCGTAAGGTGTGACGATGAGTCTGGGGATTTTATCCTGGTACCTAACAGCAGTCAGGGTACCATTGGCTAGCAGGTCGATGTCTGTGTGACCCTCCACAGATGTGCCACCCCAGACCATCACTGACACACCGCCAACCAGTCATGCTGGATAATGTTGCAGGCAACATAACTTTCCCCACCGCGTCCTCAGACTCTTTCATGTCCGTCACATGCTCAGTGTGAACCTGCTCTCATCTATGAAGAGTACGGGGCGCTAATGGCGGACCTGCCAATTCTGGTGTTCTCTGGCGAATGCCAATCGAGCTGCACTGTCTTCGGCTGTGAGCACAGGATCCACTAGAGGACATCGGGCCCTCATGCCACTCATGGAGTCTATTTGACAGTTTGGTCAGAAACACGCATACCAGTAGCCCACTGGAGGTCATGTGGTAAGGCTCTTGTAGTGCTCTTCCTGTTCCTCCTCGCACAAAGGAGAAGATACTCGTCTTGTTGCTGGGCGGGCTGAAGCCCTTCTATGGCCCTATCAAACTCTCCTCATGTAACGGCCTGTCTCCTGGTATCTCCTCCATGCTCTTGAGACTGTATTGGGAGATACAGCAAACCTTCTTGCAAAGGGCACATATGGATGTGCCATACTGGAGGAGCTGGACTACCTGTGCAACTTGAATGGGCTATAGGTACTGCCTCATGCTACCAGTAGAGACAAGGACACTTGCAAAATGCAAAACTAGAGAAGAATCATTCAGGAAGGATAAGGAGAGAGCAATTGCCTGTGGCCACCACCTGCAAAACCATTCACTAATTGGAGATTGTCTTGCTGTTGCCTCTCCAGTATACCTGTTAAAACAGGTGAAATTGATTCTCAATCGCTTATGCTTCCTAATCTGGACAGACTAATGTCCCTGAAGTTTAACTGACTTGGTGTTACTGTGATGATTGCATGTTCCCTTAATTGTATTAGCAGCGCTATTAGGCCGACGACTATAACTGGAATAGATAATAATTATAGTTGGAACAGTTACATGTCAGAAGCTGGTCACATTTAGGGGAACAGAATGGATTTGCTAGATTTATCCAGCAGTATATAATCAACCATAAGGAAAATAAATCACATGAAAAAGTATCTGTTTTGGGGACCTAGAACTATTTATTGTACAGTTCGACCTCCCTAACAAAAACAGGGAAAAGAGTATAAATTGTATTTCAGAGAATTTACATTTATGAATGTCGAATTTGGCTATAACCTTTAAAAAATAAATGTAAATGTTTTCATGGTGACAGACGGAAAGAAAATATCAAGCTAGCGCATTAAGGTCAATATACTGGGCACTATCATGACACACCAACTACCATGATGTTATAGGTCTGTACTGTAGACACCCCCACACTTACCAAAGAAAATCCACCAGATTAACTGAAAATCTGTTTTAAACTAGTGGCTGATAAAGAGGGTACGTACATACCGAAGTGTATTGAGAACTCCTACACCCCAAGCATCTACTATATAAAGCACGTTGTGCATACTGCTGATGTATTCTTTTTGAAAAACAGATGGAGATGAAACTAGAAATCCCCTCCTACCTGTGGTTCCACTGGTGAAACAGATGAGTGCCAAGTCATCTGGTGTTGGGGGCTATAAATCAACCACAAAGATACTTAATATCAAACTAGCATGTTATTTTATAAAAGCATTGCTTAATTTATTCATAGCTAGTGGTGCTGAAGTCAAACAAGGCTTATAATGACTTTTTAACAAAAACTGCTTTCTCTTGGCCCATAATCAACTTTCAGGGCGAGAAAGCATATTACATGCTCAATAAAACAGACATATTCATTTAAAAGTTAATAGACATAAAATAAATAGTCACAAACATATCACAATAATTACAGCAAAAAAATTGCTGAATGGATTATTCAATCCCCATTGAATTATTGCAATGGGTTTTTAGTCTTGCTTACCAATGGATTCTGGTGGTGGGCCTTTCCAACAGCCTGAGGATGGGAACCAGTGGTGAAGCATAAAACACGAGAAAAAAGAATTCAGTTTCAGTTCATATTTGTCTAACATAATTAAACATAGTCGGGGAATGTTAAATCCAACATCCAATTTGTAAACGAGCAATTGAACACCTCACCAAGCTCAGATAAGCAGGTTTCTCAAGTCAATTTTTTATGCCACTGAATTAAAGTGTTTGCTGAATGTTTACACTAGGAAACATAGAAGTACCTCTACTTCCTTCAGACTGAGTATCTCAATGCCGCTCTGCTTGGCGCAAGCCACCAGGTCATCGTCAAAAGCCTCAACGAGCATGATGGTCTTCAGCGTGTGCTCCTTGCCACTCACGCAGTCCACAATGAGCCTCGCTTTATCCCCCACATCACAAATCACAGTGGAGATGGCAGCTGAAAACATTGGATGGTCATTCACCTTACAGTTTCTAGTAAAATCTTGTATTAGAATTTTCTATTGTAAAAGTAAGAACAGAGCAAATCAATATTTTTTTTATTAGTGTTCTCTGGGGATCATGATTAAATGTTAATACATTTTGAAAATAAGCTTTCAAAACAAGCCAATGAACAAACAACATGCTGATCCACACCACCAAGACCAGTATTAAAGCTAAAGCGTATTCAGGTGCAAGATGCACATGCCCGTTATAAAGACTACTGGCTGTGTTGAATCAAGGCTTTTGCTGAAGCAACTGTCACACTGGGCACGAGGCAGCAGGCTTTTGATCATACATATGTGAGGCGTTAGCTTACGCAGCCAATTTCGCTTCCCATTTGATTTTAAAGGATAGCAGCCAACATCCGTTTAAACTTAGGAAAATAGGAGGTCTTGGTCCCCACCTCCCGAGTACCAGGCTCGAAATACTTGTTGATTCCCCGGACTAAAGTCCTCCTGTTTGTGTTGCAGATCAATATGATACCTGACAATTCCAGCTGCGACTCTGCTGTTATCCCTGTCCATCTTGTCATGCTTCTGACCTGGATCAGGTTTTATAGACTCTGGACTCAGCTCACATGCATTTATTGCCGGACCGCGTAAGCGGAGCTGGCTAAGAAGTGCGAATGTCCCATACTGAGTGAGTGAGTGACTGACTGACTGAGTACACCTTGTTAAATAGCGTAGTGGTTATATTGCGACATTTTCAGGCATGGAAAAGTTCATCTTCAGTCTCTAAGTCTCATGAATATTCCTAGGAAGATAGTAGATAATAGTAGGCTTATTACTGGATAATAAGTAGACGCTATGATGGAGGTAAATTTAATAAGAAACATTAGTCTGTTCAACACAATGCGCAATCATGTCCAGCAACTGCTGAAACGTGTAATGCCGTGGCGTAGTGGTTAAAGACAGTGCCTCTCAAGACCTAAGTTCATATCTATTAAGAGCAATGAATTTGTGGGCCGCAATAAAACTACGGTTATAAAGTATTGTGACTATTTCTGGTACATTCCACAATTCTCTCATCATTCTACTTGAAAAAGTTAGTTATCATCACTTTTATTGATAGTTATTTTATCAATGTCATTCACAAATGAAAGAAAAAAAATACATTCTTGAAATGGCTTTGGCAGACTTGCTAGCAATTGCTCAATTCTTGACTATTCCAGTAGGTTAGTAGATACTGGTAAAGCCTATTACTGGCTAATATTCTGTTAAAACGACCAGTGGCAAATGCCCTACAGTTCATAGACGCTATTTGTGATGAGGTTATTAGAATTGTAAATTATTAATAATCACAAATTATTACAATTTGTACTCTTAAAATGTTCACCCGGCACAGTCACAAGAGGACTGGGAACCTCTTGCTTTTAAACTCAAGAAGAACAGAAATGGTAATTTTAGGACCCAAGAAATCTCACTGCAAACCTCGTCGGCTGCATGGTCGTATCCCAAAAAACTAAGAAATCTCAGCGTTACCCGCAGAGAGAATCCAAACTAAAACCAAAAAATTTGAGAACATCCCTCCAGTACTAGCCTCTTTACACTGGCTGCCTGTTAGGATTAGGGCTGATTTTAAGGTTTTATTGTTAACCTATAAATCAATACATGGACTTGCTCCTACTTACCTGCATGTAACGGTAGATCACAAGATGCAGGCCTTTTAACTGTACCTAAAATTTCTTTGGAATGATTTGCCAAATAAATTTGACTCTCTGCAAACCTTCAAACTAACGTCTCATCTCTTCAGCCTGGTCTATGATTAAGTGCAGTCTGGCCCAGGGGCGTGAAGGTGACCAGAAGGGCCTGATACTGTCCACCCTTGCTGTCTGGCCAGGAGGGCTCTCATCGCCACTGGGATGCCCTCCCTCCAATGCCATTTGGGGGGCGGAGTCACTGGCTTATTATTGTCTCTGTTGTGCACTGGTGCAATTGGGCTGTACTCTGCTGGCACTACTCAGCCCTCATTCAGGATGATTGCGGTTGGTGGGTGTCCCTTTGGTTGATGCTTGGCAATGTCGGTGGATTGATTTCCTGCTTGTTGGGCTCTATCCGGGGCCTCCCCTGGATAGGGCCACAGTGTCACTGGATCCCCCTGTCACAGCCCCAAGGTCTTATGCTGCTATATTAATGTGCTGGGGAAGTAGAGTCTAAATTTTCTCTGTCTTCAGTCGTTTTAAACTTAGGACTTGAGGTTTTGTCCGAAACCTGCCGAGTACCAGGCTTGACTTGTTGCGGTCCCTGTCCAAAGTCCTCCTGGTTGTGTTGCCTGACGATTTCAGCTGCCACTCTGCTGACTAGGTTAAAATAGACTCTGGGCTTGGTCCACATGCATCGATTAAGTATTACAATTTGGACTCTTAATATGTTCACTTGGCACAGCCAGAAGAGGAATGGTCACCTCCTGGAGCCTGGTTCCTCTCTAGGTTTCTTCCTAAATTTCGGCCTTCTTAGGGAGTTTTTCCTAACCACTGAAGTTCCACACTACAGTTGATCGCTCCCTGGGGTTTAAGGCCGGGTGTTTTGTGAAAGTACTTGGTGACAACAGCTGATGTAAAAAGGGCTTTATAAAATACATTTGATTGATTGAGGATTGGTCAACCCACCGAGCCTGGTTCCACTCTGGATTTATTCCAAAATTTTAGCCCCTCTTAGGACGTTTTCCTAGCCACTGTGCATCAATACTGTTGTTGCTTGCTATTGGGGTTTCAGGCTGGGTGTTTTGTAAAAGCACTTTGTGACAACTGATGTAAAAAAAGATTTCAAAATAAATACAACTGATTGATTGAATAATTAAGAACACAAAAGCACAATGTTCTTCAGTTTTCTCTAAAGCATTAAGAAAATGGAAGAGGCTGAATTTTGTAGTCAATTTATTCTAGTAATGTAGCAACATAAAAAATACTCTATCTGGAACTGGACCGAGTCACAAATACAATGAACAAAAATATGAATGCATGCATCATAAATATGGGCACAAGACATGTCTGTATAGCCATTCCAAAGGCAGAAAATATCAAATACCAGTGCAAAATTAATGAGAGCTCAAAGCCTACCTGTGTGATATTTTGCAGCCTGTAATAATTTTGCAGTGTTGTGTTTAGACAAAATGGTGTTGCTCATTGTATTCTATCAGTGTGATGCCAATTTGGTAAACATTTACACAAAATAAATTTACCACAATCTTTTTTAATCTTATGGTAAAGCTCTAGGCTTTTTGAAGTCTTTAGAAGCCATACATTTTAACCATGTCACAACATTGCCTCATCTAAGAGGCATAAAGTTAAGGGTAAAGGGTAGCTAACTAACCATTTAAAAAATTATAGTGGGGGATAATTATTATTTTAGGTGTGGGTTAAACATTTCCCACGCTACATGTTTACAGCATGGGCACAAATAGAAAAAGGTAAAACAAAATGTCCCATATTTTTTCAGTACAATTTTGTTTTCAGGTAAAAAAAATAATAACCGTCCTCCAAAATAAGGTAGATTTTTCTGAACAAGCAAAAGGTGCATTATGTAATACTGCTTGGTTTTAGAAAATATGCCTTGAAAATAAAGTCATTTGTCTTGTTCCTTGGGCAGATTTTTTAACTTATTTCAAGCAAATAGTTACTTATTTTAAAGACATTGTTTTTGCAGTGCAGTGGCCCAGTCATAGGACAGTCAAATATCAGCTTTTTCTGGCCTACTACTTCGCAACTGACGTGTTGTCGCTCGTAGATTTCAGAATAACATTACTGATATAATTACCGATATAATTGACCGGGACAGCTGGGTCATTGGCAAAATAATATGCGATTGGCTCTGTTATTTCTGTACTGTATGTTTCAGTGAGCTCTTTTCATATGGAGTTACGCTTTCAAAGTCAATGTGTGTGGTATGACAGTATCTCTATCTCAGCTCCTACAAAATAAAATTAAAATTAAAAAAAAATAAAATCAGTAAACCAGAAAAGGAACCAGGCAAGCCTAGATCAGCGGGCCCTCACTGCCCCTAGGAGCCTGTTTTGAACCTTCCTCGCCGTGCATTTCACTCCAGCTGCTGTTTGCCATTCTTTTTTAGGTCACTTGATGTCATCCTATGGTTGTTGAGTGACATTCAAATGAGTTAACAGTCATATCGGTGAGTGGACAGTCATGACCACACTGTCTGTTGCTTGAACCGCTGTCTTTGAAATGTTCAGGATGGATGCAACCTGATGCTCACTGTATCCCTTTGCCAATAAAGCCAGAATTTAACCATTCTTTTCCTCACTGAAAGCTTTTCTTTTCAACTCTTTTGTCATGCTGAAAAGTAATCTTTTTATTCAAATTACCTTTGAGGTACTACTTGCACTGTTTTTGCCATCCAGCTGATCCTATTGAAACAGGATAGCGATGAGCACAACAGGGGTCAACTTGGCCTTGTGCTTAGGGTCACCCCTCGGAGCCTGGTTCCTCTCTAGGTCTCTTCGAAAATTTCGGCTTTCTTAGGGAGTTTTTCCTATCTACTGAATTTCAACATTACTGTTGTTTGGGGGATTATCAGTAGTCTTGTATGTCTTCCATTCTCTTATAATTGCTCCCACAGTTGATTTCTTCCCACCAAGCTGCTTACCTATTGCAGATTCAGTCTTCCCAGCCTGGTGCAAGTCTACAATTTTGTTTCTGGTGTCCTTTGACAGCTCTTTGGTCTTGGCCATAGTGGAGCTTGGAGTGTGACTGTTTGAGGTTGTGAACAGGTGTCTTTTATACTGATAACAAGTTCAAACAGGTGCCAATAATACAGGTAACGAGTGGAGGACAGAGGAGCCTCTTAAAGAAGAAGTTACAGGTCTGTGAGAGCCAGAAATCTTGCTTGTTTGAAGGTGACCAATTACTTATTTTACTGAGGAATTTACCAATAAATTCATTTAAAATCCTACAATGTGATTCTCTGGATTTTTTTTCTCATTTTGTCTCTCATAGTTGAAGTGTACCTAGGATGAAAATTACAGGCCTATCTCATCTTTTAAGTGGGAGAACTTGCACAATCGGTGGCTGACTTAATACTTCTGTGCCCCACTGTATGTGTATATATATGTGTGTGTGTGTGTGCTTGATTCTGTTCCATCTGTGTTAGGCCTATTGCCTTGTGCGCCAGTGACCTAACGATTAAATAGGACATGCTAAGATGTAGCACATCACAGTCAAATTTTATCAAATAAAACATCATTTTCCAACAACAATATGGTGGCTAGTGAAAATGGTGAGTGGCTAGTAACTTTGTGAAACCACTAGCCAGTGTGGCTGGTGAGCAAAAAGTTAATGTCAAGCGCTACCTGTGTGTGTGTTGCCTTGTGTGTCTGTAACAAGGCCAAACATTCAAGAGTATGTAAAGTATTGATCAGGGCCATTTGGGGGATTTCTGTTATCATTAAGATTCAAAAAGTAGCCATTCGACTGTGATAATAATTGGCATCATGTGATCATTATCCTTAAATAGAAATATTTTCTTTTTATGATATTTTCAAAATCAATGCCAACATTTCACAAATTCTGCCAGGGTATGCAAACTTATGAGCACAACTGTAGCTACTGAAGGTTGTAGTCAGCAAATCTATCCGGAACAAATCCTAATGCATAATTTGCTTTGACGGTGATGAGATGGTCTCAAACCACTACGCTATTTAACAAGGGATAGTCAGTCAGTCTCTCACTCAATCGGTAAGAGACATTTGCTCTTCGTGGCCTGCTCTGCCTATGCGGTACGGCAAATATTTTAAGTATGGTATTGTTGGAAGTATTTTAAATCTGAATTAAAAATTTGCAATCACAGATCCCAGTACAAATTGGTTGGCTGCCTGCTGTAGCTGGTTTACTAAAATAGCCACCAAGAATCAGCTAGCTAGTTTTAACTTCAAAGAACAACATCTTACTTGGTTGATCGCCCTCGTGTTATAGACATGCTTTTACAAAACTGATTATCCTATCATGAATCAGCATGATCACCAAAATCACTACAAAGTAATGTAGGTAACTGTTTGATTTTTGCTAAAGTTATTATGAGAAAACTAATAATGTCAGGTTCTACAGTCACTAACTAGATAACAAAACTAAATATGCTGCTGCTAACCATTTTGCTTCCTCCACTGCCTGCCCACACTGGGCGCAATCCAGTGATCCTCTGCATTAAGACACACAAGGGTCCTCCCTCCATTTCAACATTCCAACTGTTGGAGCTATAGAAAGGGTAGCAATTAGATAGTCCCAAGCTAGATGTGTAGTAAGTTTATGGTAAGTTCACATTGAAACAATTGCAAGTTCTCAATATTGATTTTTGAGATCATATCAATCTAAAGATATCCCGCTTGTTGAAGCAAAACTAAGTAAAATGCTGCTAAGTAAAAAGTGAGAATTCAGTGAAATTGCCAGAATCTGAGAGGAATTCAGAAATTCTAGTAACTTGATTTCCATAGAATTGCTCACCAGATATGCATAATCTTGTTTCAGATAGTGTGTTTTGTTTGTTTGTGACGTACCTTGGTTGATGATGTATTCAATGGCCTCAAGACCTAACGTGTCATACAGTGGAACACACACCAGGGAGTATGTGTAACAGGCCAACTCTGAAATTGTCCACTGTAGAAGAAGGCATGGATCAGGTAACTGGCAAAGTAATAGCTTACTACAGTGAAATTACATTAGGGTCAACCCCAAGCGCTGGCATTATACTTTATGACCAACCACTAACAAGTCACTATCAGCACTAGCACACCATATGCAAAACATAAACTTACAACTAACTTTGTTGTAGACTGATCTTGTATGTTTATTGCACATACTGTAGTATGCAAGGTAGTGGGCAAAAAAGAGCAGAAAAGACTGCTCATTTCACTTACCTCAGGCCTATTCTGGGAAAAAATTCCAATATTCTTGTCGCCAGTCTGGGAGTGGCCCCTGTGCAGAAGAGCTGAGCCAATGCACTCAGCTCTGTCTGCAACCTATTCAAAACATTTAAAAAGATATTTCAGTTCTATCATTTGTACATATTAACCTCCTAGTTGTTGCGTGTATATTTTATTACGTTTATAATAACATGATGATCTCTGGTAAATCAGTGAAATTAATGAATTTCTAACCAATTAGCTACGCTCCAATGTCTAAAACCTGTTGCTCAAAGATAAACCAACCCATATTTAAGTAAAAAACACATTTTGGTAGTACAATCTCACCTCTTGGTATGACAGCCACCCATAAGGTTGGTTGGGTTTTCTGGATCCTAAACAGGGCCCATCATCTTCAAAGAAAGTGATATGGTTACAATCAAAAACTTGTAGTTCTCTACACAATTGTGGCCATTTTATCACAGCAACTCAAAACGTGACTCAGTAGCATGTATAGCCACCATGTGCCTAAATGCACTCTGTCCTGGAAAATCAACCACTCTTTTCTAAAACAAATGCACTTCAACTCAGGACTTTGTGAATCCAATAGACTTTAATGAAAATCATACAGTAATGACAGACATTAAAGCCAGGTTCTTCTGCAGATATACCCCCAACACTCTGAGTCTGGAACATGACTTTTATACAGAACTTTCACACATCACGCCATCTGACTTTCATCTGGTTGGCAACCCCCCCGGATGGGGTGCGCCTCTTATCTTCTAGCTCCCTGAATGCTCGTAATTTGCAACAGTAATTCACGACAACCTCATGGTTCATACTTGGGTCATGTACATCACTATCCACTAAGTGTTCTGTTAAGCTCATGGGCAACACTCAGGACACCCCAACAGTGGATACAAAGGCAGTAAACTTTAGAAATGCCCCTCTCTGGGCACATGGTAATTGCTTGCTCATGACTATCTCTTAACATAAAGTACATACATTATGATGAACATAGAAATCGTCTGTATGTGTAATTCGTCCTATCCCAGAAGTCATTTTCTGTGTGTGTGGATTCCACATTAATATGTTTATAATAAGACTACGTGGTTATACATTGCACATTCATATTTTTAAATATAAGGTTATATATGCATTTTATAGAAAAATCCTCCACAACTCCCGACAACATCTGGGCATGCTCCTGATGAGACGGCGGATGGTGCCCTGGGTGATCTCCTCCCAGACGTATCAGGGCCCAATGCACCACCATAAGGTCAGATGATGGGTCTAAGGATGTCATCCCGGTACCTAACAGCGGTCAGGGTACTGTTGGCTAGCACGTAGAAGTATGTGCGACCCACCAAGGATATGCCTCCTCAGACATTCACTGACTCACTGCCAAACCTGTCATTCTGGACAATGTTGCAGGCAGCATAACGTTCACGACGGTGTCTCCAGACTCTCTCATGTCTCTCACATGCAGTGTGAACCTAATCTGTGAAGAGAATGGGACACCAAAGGCAGACCTGCCAATTTTTGTGTTCTCTGGAGAATGCCAATCGTGATGCACGGTGCTGGGCTGTGAGCACAGGTCACACTAGAGGATGTTTGGCCCTCGTGCCACTCAGTCTGTTTCTGACAGTTAGGTCAGAAACATGCTTGCCACTAGCCCGCGAGAGGTCGTTTTGTAGGTCTCTGACAGTGCTCCTCCACACACAAAGAGGATACCTGTCCTTCTGCTAGGTTGGAGCCCTTCTACAGCCCTGTCCAGCTCTCCTCATGTAACGGCCGATCTCCTGGAGTCGCCTCCATGCTATTGAGACTGTACTGGGTATCACAGCAAAACATCTAGCGACGGTAGGTATGAATGTGCCATCCTGGAGGAGCTGGACTACCTGTGCAGCCTGAATGGCCTGCAGGTATCACCTCATGTTACCAGTAGTGACAAGGACACCAGCAAAACACAACACTAAAGAAGAATCAGTCAGGAAGCAAAAAGAGGTGAGCAATTGTCTGTGGCCACCACCTACAAAACCATTCCCTTTTGGGGGGTTGTCTTGCGGTCACCTCTCCAGTACACCAGTTGTCTCTCATTTGAAGCAAAACAGGTGACACTGATTCACAATCACTTACGCTTCCTAAATGGACAGATTAATATCCCTGAAGTAAAAATAACTGTGTTACACTATGATGATTGCATGTTACACTGTGATGTTTTTGTGTTCTCATAATTTTTTGGAGCAGTGTAATTGTGTTCTTCAAACTTTAA
This sequence comes from Esox niger, assembly GCA_016801105.1. Lineage (NCBI taxonomy): Eukaryota > Metazoa > Chordata > Actinopteri > Esociformes > Esocidae > Esox > Esox niger. The sequence continues at coordinate 60,595 of JACXGJ010001907.1, forward strand.
AGAATCCTCCATTTGTAGCAATTACAGCCATGCAGACCGTTGGCATTCTAATTGTCAATTTGTTGTGATTTCAAGAGATATGAAATACTTTCAATTTGTTTCTTTAATCAGCACAACAGTTTTCAGCTGTTCTTACATAATTGCACTACGTGTTATAATGATCAATTAGCCATTTAAAATTATGAACTCGCAAATGGGCCCCTGTATGCCTATGTAGATAAAAAAATCCAGCTACAAGTCATTTACAACATTAACAACATTAACAATGTCTGAACTGTATTTATGATCAATTTGATGTTACTGTAATGGACTACAAATATGCATTCCTTGCAAAAACAAGAACAATACTAAGTGACCCCAACATTTTGTATGGTACTGTACATAGCTCTTTACATGTATATTTAAGTTATTTAGCAGACACTCTTACGCAGTATGACTTGCAGTAGACAGTGCAAAATTATTGTCTTTTTACTGGAAACCAGGCGGTACAAGTAAATTCCAAAAGACAGTTTTCTAACAAACATTTTTTTGGGGGCATCTAGCAAATGCAGAAATACAATTAAAATATTATGTGGTACATGTTTTTTTATTTAGAGTTCTCACTGGTGCCAGATCACAATAAAAATTGAGATTTGAGCCACAGCTCAGTGAACTGTGGACTTCCTCTCCCTCTACATACCTTCCTCCCTAGTCTTTTATTCATATGTTCCATTCCATAAAATGACACTCGCCCTCTTAAAATGTCTTTAAGCATACTCACTGGACACCCGCAAGCCTCGACGGAAAACCTCATACATGGTCCGTGCGTCGCTGTAGTAGTGTGTCATGTGGTCATCGTTGCTATTCAGAATGGATCGCCTGATGTAATCGTCACCCTGTGAAGACAACGGGATCATTAAAAACAAACTAATTACGGATTCAATCCCTTGAAATGAGTGTAAGTAGTACTGTTCAAGAACAAAATCCTGCCCATTTTGTCTACCCAAGGACCAAGTAAGTCTGGTCTGTCTGTCTGGTACAGTCAGGAATGGCTATTATTGAAATCAGTCAGTCACTCAGTCAGTCAGTTAGAGACATTTGATCTTCTTGGTCGGCTTTGTTTAAGCAATCCGGCAAAAAGACTTGCTTAAAACCTGACTAATGACAACTTGATTAACAACGCAGCTGATTTTGAGCAGAACAACATGGGCGTGCATGCAGACAGACATGGGTGTGCAGCAAACTGGCACGAGGGGGGCACGCAAACTGGCACGAGGGGGGCACGCAAACTGGCACAAGGGGGGCACGCAAACTGGCACGAGGGGGGCACGCAAACTGGCACAAGGTGGGCACGCAGACAGACAGGCTTGAGATAGATTCACAGGCATGCTTGCCGACAGACTGACGTGCATGCAAACACACAGAAAGACGAGCATGCACACAGACATGCAGAATGTATGGACATCCCACCCAATATTAAATATGCTCAAAATTTCCCCCCAATTTATTGATATAAAAAAATATAAAATACAATTGTACTATGCTACGAGAGGCAACCACGCACCACCATCCAAAATAATCATTAGCAAATGTATTAAATCTAACCTAAGCTCAACAAATTGCCATTATTATTACTACCGGTTCTAGTGTATGGTAGTTCTGTGTGTGGTTTGTCAAAGTAGGGTTGCCATGCCCCAGTAGAAGCCGTTGCTCAACTGCTCTGGTTAGGTACCATCAGTCAATGTCAAACACTGTACTGTCTTTCTATTCCATTACATTCAATTGCTTTAAAAATTGGAATATCTAGAACGTAATATAAGTGTCACATAGGCGATATATTCTGACGATTGTGTGTGATTGTAACAGCAAAGTACATGTTATATTGTGCTGGAACTGTAATTTTGGAAATATTATTTTGCTAAAATGTGTCAGTAATTGTATGTGGAAACATACATTTATGGTGAAAACAGGCCACCGTGCAAGTGCTTATCATTCAACCATCACTAACGCTATCGGTCATAGCTAAGTAAACTAGAAAGTCAATTAGACACACATTCACCCAGCAATTAGCAATGGTGCTCACGGGCGTATTCAAATAATGTTAATGTCTTTATCATCTTATATCTGTAAAAAGCCCACGTGAAGTCTGAGTAAAAAGTGTGAATCATTTGTGTTGCGCTGCATGTGTAATCTATGTAGAAAGTTGTAGCTTTCATTGATTGCATGTGTATAGTATACTGTATAGCTATAATTGCTAATGATAAATAGCCTTATTAGCAAAAGGGAACCGCCAGGGCTCTATGAAAATTTGAATTTAGTTTTCTTTGATTTAATCTTTGTCTTAATTGTAATGATCTATTGAATTTCTTCAGTTTGTGTTGGAAAAATAAGTGTTAATATCCGAGAGAGAAAAATATTCAATCAGAATATTTCTTTGGTAGTCTCTTGGTAGAAATTATCCAGCCGGGCTCTGAATAGAAGGCACCAGCCAACGTCATTCACATTGACTTCAACAAGTGCAGCATTTTAGAGTGACAGTAAAACCAACGAATCACAAATGTTCTTGTATTAGGTGGGACAATTGTATGATGCCTCAAGGCACTCTAGAGAATGCAATGTATAAAATATTATTTTAACTTTAGATCACTGGCAATGCGGTAAAAACATAGGTAATGACATTGCCATAGTGACTACATTCGTGTTGTGGAGTTTTTGTTGCATGCTTGAGAACATCGAATACAGGGCAACTTTTTTCTCTCTGACAGCATTTACTGTCCGGGTTCTTGAGATAATGTGAGTAGTTGTGTAGTTGAATTTATTCCGCCAGTACTTGAGTGACTGTGCAAATGTTTCTTAATATTTCCTTCTAAGGTAATTCCGCCTAACATGGTTCCTGCTATAAATATTTGTAAACATTGTGAACATGTGCTGCTTTTGTGAGCTACAGCCGAAGCGGAGCATAGGACCGTTTTACTCTGTCAGCAAATAATTGCTTCTACATAGGTCTGCAAAAGAAAGGTCTCAAGTCATGCTGTGTCTTGATCTGTATTGTATGTAGGATGTCGGATCTTTTTCCACATTTGAGAGCCTAGCTCCAATAGTTACGGTTCGCAAGGGAGAGTATGCCAAGAGGTCAGGGACAGCAGGTGACATGGAGTGAGATGAGCAGGTGACTGATCTGACATCGCCGTCTTGGTGTTGTTCCTGCAACATCATCATTAATGTTGGCACAACTGAGGTCAGGTTTAGGCACAGGTGCCACTGAGGTTTGGTGAGGTTAGAGTTTGGTAGGTGGGGGGAAGGAGAATATTCTGTCTCTGGACTGAGGTACCCAACTAACTACAGGTCAGTTGCAATGAAGGATCGGGAGCAACATCAATTATGATGTTGGTGAAATAACACCATCATGGCGATATTCAGATTGTGCAAACATTGATAGTTGAGAGCCTTATTGGGGGGGATCCGTAGACCACCTGGCAGATTTTGTCCCACCCAATGTTGAGCCTTGATGCAGACAGAAAAGCAAGCAGGCACGCAACCCCCAACAGATGTGCATGTACACCGGCAGATTGGCGCACACACCCACAGACAAATTATTTTGTTTGCACATTATTTTGAGAGTCCCAATTTTGATCTGTAGATGTTCTATTAACAGTAATACTAACAACATTCAACAAACTGTCAGTTGATAACTCACCAGTCAGAAAGTGGTTCCGCACCAATGCCCGATAGAGAACGAAGAATAAAAAGATGAGAAAAACAATGAACCGTTCCAAAAAAGCATTAACTCAAGAGTTCAATGTTATTGTTTTGCCTTACTAAGGTTAATTTAGGGTTCCTGGTTGCTAGCTCTAGAGAACTAGTCTAAGTCTTCTTTCACTTATTTGCAGTTTTTTTAGTGTATGCTGTAGTATATGGGAGGAAGTGGCAGTTTGTCATCCTGATGTCTAGCTCCTATTATACCTTTTTCAAGTAAGCTAACTTCGCTTCCAATGGCATACTATGCTATTGTTATTATCCAGGTAAAAGGCACTATCAACTATGCCACGGTGGAATGCCCCGCCTTGCTGAAGGTGATTGGCTGGAATGTAGCAGCATGTTCCAAAATTATAATGACCTTCCACTGGCACTGAACTGCCAGTGTTGCTAAACAACTGTAAGTGGGTCTCATTAGCTAACACACTTTATGAAAAACCTAGTGCATCTTTATGATGACGGCAAGATTTACATAGTTCAGATTTTACTAATAGTCAGTAGATAATCCATAGAAAATCTACTGAAACACTTCTGGGACTCTCAAAATAAAGTGTTAACATATTTTGTAGGCATAATGTGAAGAATTGCAAGGGATGGAAAAAATATGTTTTTGACCTGTTTTAGGCCTGCTGAAAGAATGGTTTAACTATTTATCTGGGGAGTATTTATTATAATTAACAATAATTCAAAAGTATCAATTACTTCCTGTGTCCAAAAGATAACTAATATCATGTGTGATGGCTAAAAGAAATGTCTAAGAGAAATTAGGAAATGCCTCTACAAGAAAATGACAAAAATACAGTGGAAGTCCAAAAAAGTTGTCTCTGTCTAATGAGCCGTACATAAAGGTAACTTCCTTGATGTACAGAAGGAAATCCAGAGAAGTGCTTGCCCAGCATCTGGCAGAGGCTGAATTAGTAATTTGGCTGACGAGCTGCTATTTGGCTGACGGTATCAAGCAAACTGCCCAGGTTTCGTCTCTATCACAGTTCCATCCAAGCTCTTTCCTATAGATTCCTCTTTTAATTGGTCCACCCCAATAATATACCCACCTGATACTACTTACTTCATTTGAACAAACTTCAGGGTTCACTAATTTTTATACCTACACTAATTCGCTTTTAATATTGTTTTTCAACTACATTTATGATTTCCTCTATACAAACATATGGAATTAGTTACTTAACACCTGTTATGTCAAAAATAATTATTTCAAAAATAAAAATCCCCATCAGCTGGAACTTCTAAAACATGAGAAAGACTGAACTGTACACATGCCCATAATTTTGTAAAATGGCAACAAGAGAATTGGCATCTGATGTTGAACTTGACAGTCAATATGTTTCTGTAATATTTCAGCCTAATCTATGTTAGTTGTGGTTAACAGCTTTGCTAAGTCATTTTAGCCCAGTATTCCCAAAGTGTGCAGTCACACAGACACAGCCATGCTTCCTTCCATTCCAATGAAAACAATATTTTTGCCTGACCACATAAGTGGAGCCAGCCTAGAACCGCGAATGTCTCTTACTGAGTGAGTGCCCGACTGACTACCCCTTGTAAAATAGCGTAGTGGTTAGAGATGCGGGCTATGGAACAACGGGTCCCGGCACTGTTAAAACATACTATGCCACAGAACAGACAAAGGCTTCGCTAGCTACAACCTTCAGTAGCTATGAAATTGTTCCGAAGTCAGTTATCGTCACCTTGTGATGGCCATTCAAGGCTTCATTCAAGTTATTTTAGCAGCAGGAAATTATGCTGGCAGTGCTCATTTTCTTTATAACAAGAAATGCCATCATTGATACTTAAGGCAATAAAATTAACAATATATTCAAAAATAAAATTAGAACAGACATTGAACATAACATTTAAAGATTAGATTAACTATATTACATTGTATATTTCAATTCTGGCTTTTATTTAGAAAAATAAAATCAGAGTTAGCGCTGCTAGCATGATATCCTGCTGCTAGAAAACAGTAATGAGGCCTCGAATGGCCATCACTATTGTCACCTATATTGATAGTATCAATCTCATGTACGAATGGCTAATTAGCTTTTAAAATGGCCAGCAGTAAAAGAGGATTTTTTCAGGATAAAAAAAAAAAAAAAATTGCTGGCTAAACCTTCAGTAGCTACGTTATATAGAAGCCTAAAATGAAACTGTTTACTGTTATATTGGGACGATTTCTGGTGAATTTTTTAATTATGGCTTAGAATTTGTTCCGCATAGACAACATTGTTGACTACATGGTTCTCTCTTCTTTTCACTTGAAGAAAGTCAGTTATCGTCACCTATTTTGATCCAGTGGCATAAGAGCATAGTTCATAGATGCTGTTTGTGGTGGCGGAAAATGTATAAACGTTACCCAGTTTTACACAATGGTTAATGGTTTCTAATGAAATATTCAAACTTGATGTGATGTTAATACATGACAAAATTATATAAAGTCAAGAGGCTATACCGAAACTGAAATGTATAGCTTGGTGGCGTATTGGTTAAAGACAAAGCCATTCACGTGGGTGACCAGAGTTTGAATCTTGGGAGGTATTTTTTCTTTTCTTTAAGGGGGTATCTTCTTCCACCTTGTAAAAAGTATTCAAATTAAACATACTCTACTCTTTTTCCAGAGCTGTATAATACTTAAGAGATCACTGAACTGAACTTTTTTTTCCTTTCCTAAAAAGATTTTGAGTCAAGTAATTAAATAATTAAAAAATGAGTCAAAATAATTTTGAGTCAAATAATTAAAAAATAATAGTATAATCAGTGGACATTAGGGCTCTCTGTTCCACACAATTATGCTGATGATTAACACATCTCCACATTCACTTGAGGACCAAAGAGTGAGAACACACGGATGTGACTAGGCCAGTCAGCATGGGCTGTCCTTCCCAATGACAAAGAAAAGGCTGGGCTCCATTCCAAATAACTTCCACTATATGCCTCCACACCTTACTATCCTTTCTGTCATTAACTTCACTTTCAGTGGGATGCATTCATCCTGCCAAATTGTTCTTCTAGGTTCCTGTTCAAATTTTGTCACAACGAAGTAAGGAGGGACTTGAATTTGTCTAACATGAACCCTTCCTCTACCTAAACAGTGTTTTGGCAATTTTAATACACAACTGGACTGGTGAAAATATTTTTAACACCTGTTAATCAGATTCTCTATCTATACACACACAAACTATTCCCCAACCATTTGCTCAGTCACCTCAATCCCTTTTCAACTGTACAAGGAAATGTACTCTTTTCCACCTCCTGTGACCTTGATTTTTATAGCTTTGCCCTGACTTTCTTTACCCATGTTTAATAATTTTCAGTCATCAAAATGGAGTGAGGGCCAAGAGGTTTGCTGTTCTGTCTAGCGCAGCTGCAACCAACTTAACGTAACATGGTGTCCAATAGAGTAATCGAGCATTTTTGTTCTGTGGCTGACCAATGGAGAAATAGACTTGAATTCCCAATCAACTTGTCAATCTTTAACACATAGTTCCATAATTATTTTCCACAGGCTGAAACTTTTAAAAGTTTTTACAATGTGGGGCACGTGTAGAGTGAGTAAGTTGGGAAGGTAGGGTAAATACAAATTACCTAATAATCAGTCTACTTTGTCTCCATTTATTCCTATTCAGGTATTTTACTCCGTTAAAGGCAAAATAGCTGATCTGTTTATAACTCTTCTGAAGACTGATCTAGGGCCTAGCTCAAGGAGGATATGGGCTGGTCTGAATGTTTTGGTAGCACCAACTCCCCCAATAATCACTATATTTACTAGTAGAGTCAAAAGCCTTTTATCTTAAGAAGCATCATTGAAATAGTCGCTTGATATTAAGATACAGTGTATATGGGAAGTCATACAAAACATATATGTTTATGTAAAATGTTTATTTATTTAGTAGCCTAGCCTGTGAACTCTCACGTAAAGACGTAATGTCTGTCCTGAGGCATAACAGATTGTAACAGTGACAAGAGGCGAACACGGGACCTGTTGTTCCATAGCCAGCATCTTTAACCACTACGCTATTTAACAAGGGATAGTCAGTCAGTCAGGCACTCACTAACTCAGTAAGAGACATTTGCTCTTCTAGGCCGGCTCCGCTTACACGGTCCGGCAGAAATGGGGAGTAGATTCTAGAGAACGAAAACAGCTTTGAATGATGTGCCTTAGGTAAGTAATATGAGCATCTTCATTCATTCTAACACACACAAACCAGTTCACATTTGTAATCAGTAACATAACTCTTTAATTACTCAAACTCAGTAACTTAATCTGATTACTTTGAATCACTTTTAGATTACTTTAATATTAAGAGGCATTCGAAATAAGAAGCCAGGAAAGCCTAGTTTACCCAGCCTGCAATAGAAAGTGCTGCCCTCAAGATTCAAACCCCGGTCGGCCACGTGGAAGGCTGTGTTGTTAACCACTACACCACAGCTGTTCATTTGATGGGGGTCAGTATAGCCTCATGTATGCCTTCAACAAATCCTCTTTTGCCACTGGCCGTTTTAACAGCTAATTGGCCATTTGTGAATGATATTGATGCAGTTAAACTGACCAACATTTCTTACCAAGTTTGTCTCCACCACAAATAGCGTCTATAAACTATATGGCATTTGTCATTGGCCGTTTTTACATCGTATTAAATAGTAATAGGCTTTATCAGTATCCACTAACTTACTGGAATAGTCAAACATTTAGTAATTGCTAGCGAGTCTGCCAAAGCCATTTCATTTCATGGCACAAGAACATGTTTTTTTTTCTTTCATGGTATAACAATGTACTTTTTAATTTCATTAATGAATGACATTGATACAAACACTATCAATACATGTGACAACAACTTTTCCATCTGGTTAAAAGACAAGAGAATCGTGGAATGTACCAGAAATAGTCAATACTGTATAAAGTATTTCATTATGGCCCACAAATAAAATGTTTAAATGTCATTGCCCTCAATAGATTCAAACCTAGGTCTTCCATGTGAAAGGCAGTGTCTTCAACCACTACACCATGACATTAGACATTTCAGCAGTCACTGGACACCATTGAGCATTGTGTTAAACTGACTGACGTTTCTTATTAAATTTACATCCATCATAGCGTCTATGATTTGTATGGCTTTCGCCACTGGCCATTTTAACAGCTTATTAGCCTGTAATGGGCTTACTAGTATCTACTATATTCCTAGGAATATTCATAAGACATGAGACTGAAGATTAACTTCCATGCCAGAAAGTCACTTTGCAGGTCCACTGCAGTCACTCAATAAGAGACTTTCAGTCTTCTTAGCTGGCTCCGCTTACGCGGCCCTCACAAATATATGGAGCAACACACAAATGTGTAAGGCCACTCACAAATGTAAAGCAAAACACAAATCTGTGTAAATCATTTGTTTTGTTAATGAAGCATTATTTGTTTTTTGGAGTCATATATGCTGGTGTAACTATAGGCATATATTTCTTGACAGTGACTTTTATTTGACAGTTGCATTATGTATTTGTGACTTGCAATTACAATTGTACAACATTTTTATAGAAGTCTATCTCCATAGGTCAGGATTGTAGGAAGGACGGACAGAGCAAAATCCAGAGATTCTTAAAGATCCAGAGTGCACAAAATCTCAGACTGGGGCAAAAATGTATCTTTCAGCATGACAATGACCAAAAGCATACAGACATATGAGGCTCAAGTAGCTCCTGGACAAGCCTTGCTAGTTAGCTACAGATTTGATGACAGCAGTAAAATAATATATATTTTTTAATGAAAGTACTTGTTTTTATGTTTTGATGCAGATTAATTGCTCATCTGGTCCAATTTCTCTGTTTATAGCTAGTTGCTTCTTTGATACCATCAAGGTAATACCTGATGTAGAGAACTATCTTCAAGAATACATACAGACGAGTCAATTATTTATATGTACATAAGCTAAGCAAAAAACCTTAAGTATCAATTAAGTAAAAGCATACATAAAACTGACAAAAGTAAACACTGCAGACCGAAAATATCCTGATATGGATAAATGTCCTTATTAATCACATCAGCTATACATGGCAGTTAAAAATCTTTCAGTCAATGTATAGATTAAAATCCTCTTGACACAAGCAGCAATCACAAAAATAATTCAGATACCCAGGCAATATCCCCAAAGAGCATGCAATAAGATGTTGATGCAATGGCTAGATGTTTATCCAAAGCTCTTCGGGGCCATCAACTTGGGCCAAGGAGCTTAGAACAAACGTTGATGAAATAGTATTTTTTTGTTTGTTTAGAAAAATCATTTTATAAAATTTTCACAGGATATAAACTATAGTTCAAACGTTTAGGGTCACTTAGAAATGTCCTTGTTTTCAAAATGAATGCATTTTTTTGTAGACATCGTTAATGTTATCAATTACTTTTGTAACTGTAAAAGGCAGATTTTTTTATGGAATATCTACATAGGCGTACAGAAGCCCATTATCAGCAACCATCGGTCCTATGTTCCAAAGGCACGTTGTACTTGCTAATATAAGTTTATAATTTTAAAAGGCTAACTGATCATTAAAAAAAACCTTTGTTAGCACAGCAGAAAACTGTTGAGCTGATTAAAGAATCAATAAAACTGGCCTTATTTAGTCAAGTTGTGTATCCAAAGCATCAGTATAGTGGGTTCAATTACAGGCTCAAAATGGGCAGAAACAAAGTACTTTCTTCTAAAACACATCAGTCTATTCATGTGCTGAAATATGAAGGCTATCATATTAATATGGCCAAAAGAACACAGACAGGGAGATAGGAGAAAAGTGTTATGGACAAACAGATCTTGCATTATGAACAGAAAGTTTGCAGTGGTTGGATCACAAAAAATACCATTCTTGAGGCACAGACCAAATTAAAAGATGCTGGAGGAGTGCTTGACGCCATCTGTGAAGCATGGTGGAGGCAATGTGAGTGTCTGGGGTTCGTTGGTGGTGGTAAAGTGTGAGATTTGCACAAGATTAAAGGGATCTTGAAGAAGGAAGATAACTCAATTTTGCAATGCCATGCCATACACTGTGAACAGCGCTTTCAAAACAATTTCCTTTGTGCTGGCTACTCCGTCTTTTGGGGAGTAGCCAGCACAATCACTCAACCCTGTTGTGCCTTTGTGGGAGAAATTGGGCTGCATGGTACGTAAGAAATGCACATCAAGCCAATACAACTTATTGTAATGCATCAGGAGGCGTGGAGGGAAATCTCTTCAGATTACCTCATCCAATTGACAACGAGAACACCAATGGTCTGAAAGTCTATAATTGCTGCAAATGAAGGACACAATCATTAATTCTAACCATGTCAATTACTATATTTCCTATTAATTTTGCTATATTGCCTATTCAAACCCATTTCATGTTTGTTTTCATGGAAAACAAGGACATTTCGAAATGGCCCCAAACATTTAAACGCAAGTGTAGTATGGGATCAGAGCATGATATTATGCTCTTCTACACAGAGAAGCAGTGGTTATTAGGGTTGGGGTTAGATACGGAAGATACTGCGGACTTGTGTCAAACACAACCACTAAGACAGTGTTCCGCACTTCCTGTTTTTACATACAGTGAAGGATTTATCCTTATTAGAGACAAGAAATCCAGTTTAATCCTGTGATAATTATTTTATTTCTCTGTATTTATGTCAGCGTGATAAGGGGAGATGAAGAACTGGCATACTATGTTATTATTTCCATTATCACATTTGGTAGGCTGCTAAATGCCTGTAATGTCTAAGAATTAACACAGGAGTAGAGTGACAGAAGATTTTTCTTACCGGCATCACCACTGACTGCATGTTTAGGTCACAGGGCGGCTTGAGTGCTTTGGGCCGTGTGGCATACCAGTAGGTAGTCAGGGCGGCAATGGCGCCCATGCCCATTAACGCGTTAGCGGGCAGGCTGCGCATATACTGGCGTACATCCTCCAGCTCAGGGATCCGCAACTGTCTCAAGAACTCTTGGGTCTGCATCTGTATGACACCTCTTTGCCGTCTGGAGAGAGAGAGGGGATTTTAGTGAAACATCTGTAGTCTTTGGGCAAAAGGGAGAGAAATAACATGTTTGTTGTTGAGAGAGAGAGCAAACAAGAGAGTCAAGGGAGATTACAATAACATATTTGTAGTCAATGCACAATGCATTTTGTTACTGGAAACCACCCATTTCAGTAATCACAACCTAAGAGAACGCATTTTAATTTGTATAAGATAAGAGGAGTGTTATTAAGGAAAACTATTAAAATTATCTTTAAACGCATCCCTGGATCAGAATTTCTAAAACAATTTCCTGATTGCAGTATTTAGTGTGTCATGGAAGCATATGGGAGTCACAAAATGTATAAACAGTATGATGACCTATTTTGTTTCTGCCAGCTGCCATCAAGCGCAGATTTATTTTGCACAAACATATTTAAACAATTGTTAATTTTGAATTGAAGTATAAACAAATGCACAACATTTGGCTAAGATTATAAAAATGCCTGTTTTTATATTAACACAATGTCTTTTTTTATAAGGAGTAGATTAAAGTACAGAAGAGCAGTCCAGTAAAGAGAAGGATAGGCTTAGGTCAATGCAGTACAATAGTTTATCATCATAGTATACTAAAATACAGCATAATTTAGTACATACTACTGTACTGTTTCAAACTACAGTGCAGAATTCCTTCCAAACAACGGCTATTGGAGTTTGCTATCGGGGAACCAAGCCCTGACATTAGATCAGATTCTGTCACTGAACAAGTACCAAGAAATGCAGTTTGAGTCTAACCAGAAGTTAGAGGAGGGCAGAACATTTACAACAAGTATTTTAGGAAGTTACTTTATTATTATATCCTTATTTTTTCAAATTTCTGTTAGGCCTTTATATTCTGTATGCTTGAAACATTACGTATGCTCAACAACTTGTCTAACCTGTCAGCAACTCATGATGTCTGTCAGCTGATTAATGCTCCTAGTCTCCATCTATGTGTGGTAGAATAAGACTTGGGCCCAGCAAAAACCACTAGAAGGTTAACATGACTCTATTCCTTATGGGAAGAGCTAAATTAGCAAAACTACGAATAGTAACATGCCCCTGCTGTAATGTGTGAGCTTTTGTCAAGTTGTCTGGGCAACCAACATTCTATGATAACCTATGACTCATTTATCTATGTCTGTATGCAACCTTGCATTCTCTAGGCTACATCATGGCAACCACAATTCTATGTATGTACATTTTTGCACATGCTGATATCGTCATCTGTGCTGTTGGAAGAGAATATATGCTTGAACCTGAAATGCCATAATCAGAACAACTGTTATGACATCACTCTGTGTTGGTCTCTGTACTTGAACTCTTGTTGTCATGATGCTTCTTGAGCCTGCTGGTGTGAGAATAGACCTGTACTGCCTGCCTGATGGCACAATTGATGCTCTCAATTGTACAGACGTAAAAGTCCACAAGGTACTTGTAAGACAGACGGGCCTTCTACAGCCTCCTTAAGAAATACAGGCGCTGCCCTGCCTTTTTGACCAGGGCTGAAGTGTTGAGGGACTAGGAGCGATTCTCAGAGATGAGGACACACAGGAATTTGAAGCTGGACACACGCTCCACCTCATGGCCATCGATGAGTACTGGGGCGTGACATACAGGGTCATTCGGGAAAGTTTTCAGACACCTTTTGTTTCTCCTTATGATGTTACGTTACACCTTACTCTAAAATGAATAACATATATCTATACACAATAGTAGGTAGGGGTGGTGCAAGTAATCAAATGTTGATGTATCGCTAATTGTTTTTAGATTCAGAGAGGACAAATTCGAAATGAATCAAAGAAATGTGTTACATTCGTATATGTTTGTGTGTTATCAAAATACAGTGGTCTGCAAAAGTTTGGGCAACCTTGTTAATTTCCATGATTTTCCTTCATAAATCGTTGGTTCTTAGGATAAAAAAAATCAGTTAAATATATCATATAGGAGACAAACACAGTGATATTTGAGAAGTGAAACGAAGTTTATACCATTTACAGGAAGTGTGCAATGATTGTTCGAACAAAATTAGGCATGTGC
>JACXGJ010001908.1:0-74360 GCA_016801105.1 Esox niger
TTTATAGTCACAAAATATATTAAATTATAACTAACACGAAGATATTTACGCTTCCACTACAGTCGGTGATGCGGTGCGTAATACTTCGTCCACTAATGCATAACGTTAGCTAACGTTAGTTTTAGTTTCTGTTTAGCTACAGTACGTAGCTAGGTACAGTACTACTACTAGCTTCATATGAATTATTTAAATACAGTATTTTACATAACTTTGACTAGTTAACTAAACCAATGTTATGAACGTTTCCCCTTTTAGTAGATAGGTTAAAGCCAACTAGCGTTTGCTAGCAAGCTACGGACTGTAGCTCCAATACTTTTCAAAATGCTAATGCTGGCTAGCATAAGCTAGCTGAGTAAAAGTGGTGATAATATGATTCAGGTAAAATTTACCACAGTCCAGTAATTACTTGACTTAAATTAAAATGCGAAAAATTATATATGAATTTAGTTCATCGTCGTTATTTAGACGCAGATCACATCTTACCCAACTTCATCTCCGGCTAAGTTGCTGTTCATGTCTAAGGCTGGCGCAGGGAACTGTTGTGCTGTCACCGGTTTATTGCTTCAGTACTGCCCTAGTAGCTAACGTTACTGATACTAGAGGAAGGTCACTCCGCTTTTGGTTCAAACTGAATCTGCGCAATGACGACTTATTTGACACGCACCAGAAAGGGGTAATAAATAAATTAAGAAGCAGCCAGTTGTGGGATATGTAGTCAAAATATATTGTTTACAGCTAGTACATTTGTACAAATTAGATAAGGAAATAAAACACTGCGTGGTTTGTGGGAGTAAGCTACAGACAGGTCCCGTGCAGACAATGCTGTTAAAAAATGACTAAATAATTACAGGTAAATAAACCTGTCCAATGTTGTATACTGGATACTGTTGTTTGATTTCGAGTTGAGCACATTTATGTGTTCAACGGATTTGCTAGAAACAACATTATTTTATTAAAAACGTGTATTGATTAACGCAAGGGAAAATAGGAATTGTATGGTTGTCTTCAATACACGTTTTTCATTATTATTGAAAGTCTGAATTGCAGAACATCTCTAAAGGATAGCCGTTGTACAATCAAAAAAGGCCGGTCCGGGCCTGTCTCACCGGAAGTTATGTTACCTTGAGCTACAGACCGGCAGCTGGGGGCAGTAGAGAGTGTCGTTCGAGTTAAAGCAATAATTTTTACAAATGTGTTGGAGTCGGGATCACCAACACCCCTCAAAAAATCCACTTTATTTAACTCTAACAGCTTTAAATGCAAGTTCAAGTCCAATAGTTGTTTTTTTGACAACCATAAACCAAACCTTGACCACAGTACGCTGTAAACCCTAATAAAACGTTTTCGTTTTCTACAATCTTGCTCAAACCCAAATCTTAACCCCAGTATAGGCTAATATGATGCATAGGCTTTAATTTCATTTGGAAAATATGTTTTTGTAAATTCGTACATTTAAGTATATTAATGTTCATGACATGAGTTTAGCAAAATGTTTTGCTAAATAAAATATTTCTTAGCGTAGTACTGAAATGCACTGCAAAATTAGGTATCATTAATACAAACTCATCTGTCTCATATTTACATGTTAAGTTTCACCCTGAGACCAAGTTGGACAAACGTAAAAACGATTTCAGAATATACTTTTTTGTATCTCTGAGACTCTGTGTAGTTAACTTAACCAGCAGCATTAAACCCTGCATTACCCTGCTGGCTTACCCATAAAGCTATGGATTTATCCATGTATTCGCATTGAGTAGAGTCGATCCGTGTGGGGGAGGGTTGTGTTTAAGGCTAATAGGAGGCAGTTCCCACTAGACTAAATATACAGTAAAATCCCTATTTCCCAGTTTAATGAAGAAAGCATTTGTTTGGACAAAAGAACCCTCTTTCAGATGGTGTGTCCCGAAGCACGGATTTTGAGCGTAATGGTGTTAAAGCCAGTGTCATGGACACATTTCCAATCTGACCTTCATGACGACATCCGCCACAGCATTCTGGTAAATTTAAAATAATTAAAAAGGGACTTCTTGTTCCAGTCTCATCTCTTAACACAGAATAACACAGGACTTAATTGATCGTCTGACCAATATGCGAGACTTCTGTCTCCAGCACGCACAATTAGAGATCCAATGAGAACGAGTTGAATCGACTCAGTGATTCTAGACTTAACTCTCAAATGACCACCCGCCCAGTTGTCCTATGCTTTAACGTGTCCTCTGATTGACAGCGTAATCACAGCCACCATTAACATATTCAAAGACTTCACTCCCAGTTACACCATTGCTAAACAGGTGACTGATAATACCTCAAACATATGACAGTGGTTGCACTTTGACACACATTAATGGATTTCACCTTTGATCCGAAATGGAAAAGACAGCTGGAGGTCATACACTGACAATGATGACTGGAAAATTGCAAAGAGGAGGGAATCCGTAGGATCGCGAAGTCTTATGAAACCAAGAGACAATTCGATTAGCGTTTATTGGACACCGCAGTGATTGGTTGTAGTGTACAGTTTAACTGTTTAAATCTTTTTTAAAGTTTTGGGGAAAACTAGGTCAGCGAATAAGGTTGTGAAAACTGCTGGAATGAAATTTGATTATTGCAGAGTGCAGACCCCTGCCTGCTCGATTGAAAGGCTATTCGGGTCAATAATGCTGTTTAAAATAGGCTAGCCAGTGTGACCAATACCATACATCGTTTTTTCCCTTTAATATAAAAGTAATCTAATTTTACGGGTAGATTATACATGCTAACATGTTGTAAGAATCTGTGCCTTTGATGGAAAGTATGGCTTTGATTCTGTCACTACGTCAGTGGCCCCTGCCGCTACTACCCAATGGAATGCCACCTACTGACCAACAGCGTCGTAGACGCTGCCAACACGTCTTGCCGAGTCAGCACATGACCCATATAAATTCCCACCGCCGCAAAAACCTCTCCTTCCTCTGCCCCTGCGTGGGAACAGCAACCGTCCATTCTTCAGCGTTTGAAAAGAAACAAACATCAAAATGACCACTGAACAACCTATATTTTCCAAGGGAGAAGACTGCAAAGCTGGTTGGCACGACGCTAGCGCTGGTTACAATGAGACCGACACTCATCTGGAGATTTTGGGCAAGCCGGTTATGGAACGTTGGGAGACTCCATACATGCACTCGCTGGCTACTGTAGCCGCCTCAAAAGGTACAACACGTAGCCTACGTCCAAGCTGGTGGTCCCCATTAATACGTGGCACAAGCCCCTTGACCGTATATTTACTGTGTGTCTCTTGTAGTGCCATTCTCATACGTGAATGTAATGTTTTTCTTACGAATATGAAAAATGGAACTCAATAACAATTTTCCCATTGGCTTGCACTTGATTAAGCTGTAGGATTGTCACAACCGATTATCAAACAGCAAGTATTTGAATATTCTACCAATGCATTGCCTTTATGTGGTTTCTTCCCGTGTGTGAGTGGAGTTTGACATATGTTGACCATATGTTTGTAGTTGCAGCAGGTGTTACGCTGCTCATGGAATCAAGTCAAGTGAGAACTTGGCAGTGCCAGTTACCATGGCATGCAATCCAAGGAGTTTATAAACTAGAGCTTGCTATCACTGCTTTGGCTTTTCAGTGCTCATGATAATTGCTTATAACTCTGGAAATCCATGTTCTTAATAGAATTGTTGCCCAGTTTTGCAGAGTAAGGATTCTTTATGCTTGGATTGGAAAAGTGTTATCTGATGGCAATTTGACTACTGAGTATAATATCAGAGCCGTGGCCTGATAAGAACAGTAGACATCAATAGGTCAAGGCAAAACGAAAGGGTATTTTTCTTATCTATTTTTACGCCTGGCTGAAAGACTACTCTGTCAAATTCCTTCAAATGGCCTTTGACCTATTTGTCATGCTTCCATCTCTTGCCTTCGCTGAAACATTCCTCACATCATGGGAGGTTCTTAGCCTAGATAAAGTTTTCCAAATAATTACATACAAATTATCAGCTCAACATTATACTTTCTTTTACAGGTGGGCGTGTTCTGGAGATTGGGTTTGGCATGGCCATCGCTGCGACTAAAGTTGAGTCCTTCCCCATCGAAGAGCATTGGATCATTGAGTGCAATGACGGAGTGTTTGCTAGACTGCAGGAGTGGGCCAAGTCTCAGCCACATAAAGTGAGACATCTTCAATCTAACATTCGGTTCCATTTGGACTTCTCATTTAATGTACAGTACCAGTCAAGTGTCTACATTTTTGACTGGTGCTGTAAATAAACCAAAATTCTTTACTTATAGATTGTGCCCCTCAAAGGATTGTGGGAAGACGTAGTAAGCGGCCTACCGGACAACCACTTTGATGGTAAGTCAATGCATGTGTGTTCTTCAATGGGTGAGATCTTTCAGAAACATTCATTTCTAACAGTGCTTTGTCTTTCAAAGGCATTCTGTATGACACATACCCCCTATCAGAAGACACATGGCACACTCACCAGTTTGACTTCATCAAGGTAAGCGCATCACGTCCAAGACAAAAACTGACAGAGTGCAGATATCTTCCTGTGCTAGATGTTTGAGTGGAATTTCTAAGTTGACTCTTGTCCCTATCACTTCCAACACTCTGGTGCCCCCACAGGGCCACGCTCACAGGCTGTTGAAGCCCGGTGGTGTCCTCACCTACTGTAACCTGACCTCTTGGGGAGAATTTCTCAAGTCCAAATATGACAACATCGACAACATGTTCCAGGTGAGTTGACTCTCAGCCAGTCAATGATCAACAACTGATCTGCCGACAAGGTGCTTTGGTACACGTGTGCCCTGTCCGGCACTGAGTTTCATTTCTTTGCATGTGCTCTTTAGCACAGGTGGCACACCAGTACAAATACAGTGTGTGTATGGTCAACTCGACTGCCTATTTGATCTGTACAAATTAGAGCACTAATTTGCACACCACCAATTGTCGATCAAGTTTAAAAGGGGAGAGTTATTACCCTGCCTGTTTGACCCACTTCAGTACTGTACTTAAACCCTACTTAAGTACACCATCACCAGTGTATGCCATTGGCTATCTTTTATCGCACTGCACTGGGTATTGGCATAATTAGAAAATGTGTCTTAGTAAAGGTTAATAATCCATTGAACCAGAACTTCAAGGACCCCATGATGCATGTTTCAATAGTGACCTGAGTTTTATTTTTATTAATTTTTTTGTTAATAATTTTCAGGAGACCCAAATGCCTCATCTGATGGACGCAGGCTTCAAGAAAGAAAAGATTAGCACCACAACCATGGATATTGTCCCTCCAACCGAATGCAAATACTACGCCTTCCACAAGATGATCACACCCACGATTCTGAAAGATTGATGTCTCAATGCCACTGAAATATTTTTATTCACCTGTGCCTTCATTTAAAAATCAACACTAGTTTATTTAAAAATATATATTCCATATGCCTTCAGGGATGTGAAATTTCCAATAAACAATTTTTAAACATCAACTCTCATTAAAATTACTTTGTCACAAAGTTCTGGCCAAAAGAATGCATTACATTGCAACTGTTAATAAGCATTACATTATACACATAAGCCTGCCTACACCAGCAACCCAAATGTTTTTTTTTTTTGTCCAAATATGGGTATTGTGAATAAATTCTTAATATTGAGAAATTAAAATTAGGCCAAATGTAAAATCTGCTAAACTGCTTTTAAATTATATGCTTAATTTAAAAGCAAATTAATTTGCTGGAGTGGAACAAGTTGCAGAACGTCTCTATGGGAAAAAATTATCCCCATCTGGTAAGGACTTGTTAATCATTTATGTCATGGCAGCTGAGAACTTCAGCTGAATGAAGCGATATCCTAATACTTTACACCCAAAATCATTCAGTATTTTCAATAGAACACTGAACAGAACATTGGCCAATGAACATTTGTATTGGGCTGTATTCAGGGTAAACCTTTGCAACAATGTAACTAAAGTGATACATTTTCTATGGGGTCACGGATCTGAGTTAGGTGAGTAATGTTACTGAAAACAAGACAAGCTATGAAAGATCAAGTTATGGCACATGCTTCTTTTCTACCCAATAATTCCCCCTACTACAAATTAAGCAGATTGGACATTCCCTGTAGAGCCATAACTTTATTTGGGAACTAAATATATAATTATGCTATACCTATAAACTTTCCTCAATATGAATAGACAGGACGACAGTTCTACCTATTGTCTATTTTTACCTTGAAATCCTATAAGATATATAGATATACATGTGTGAACAGGTTGAGTTTGGAATTGGGTGTTGGCAAGTTAAATCAGTCCCACTTTGTCAGTTTAGATTTCCTTGCTACACACTGATCAGACATGAAGTTGGTGAAGGAAATCAGAAGTAAAGCTTGCTGGCACCAATGTCAGATCAGTGATTAAGGAAGAAAACATTTAGGAAGTATTCGAACAGGTTCTCGTTGAAGACAGCAAAATCACTCTGTTGAACAATTGTGTTCAAACGACACCCTCTACTGGATAACCATTGCACACACAAATATAACATTTTCAAATAGCATCTCTAACAAAAATAAGAAATCAAAACACACGCTCAAATCCCTGCCAGTTTCATACCGGTCATTCCATGTAGGGCCAAGAAAAGAAACAATACTAATGACAAGAAATTCCTTTATTGATTCTACAGAGAAGAGGAGCCTGAGCTCAAACCAGAGTGACTCCTGAGGATATTGCCAACCTGGTTTACAGAGTGGCCAGACCACCCATAAATACAACATTTACAAACAGCCATGGACGTACATAATTTCACTTGCGATACCAAATTCTTAGTTTCTTTTCCCTCTTTATTTTCTTCTGCAACTGTAGCGTCCCGTAGAGAAGGGCCTCTGCTGTGGGCGGGCAGCCTGGATGTAAACAACCACTTTCAGATTATTATTTTTTCCCCCAATAAACTGAAATTAGATCTCTCTTCAGAGAGCTTTTAAAAAAATAAAAAAATCCACATATCTGGGCCAGAATTAATAAGAGTTTAAAAACTCAGTGACACTAACCTGGAACGTATATGTCCACTGGGACAATGCGGTCACACCCTCTGACCACAGCATAGGAGTAGTGGTAGTAGCCACCCCCATTAGCACAGCTGAAAGACAGTAATACAAGAGTGTGGCTTAACTAACAGATATACTGTTACATAACGGAGTTGCATTTGGCATTTTTATTAAAATTGTGTATGTCGTGAGACCCATTTCAAACAGGTTTTTTTTTTACCTTCCCATGGAAATGACATATCTCGGCTCGGGCATTTGGTCATAAACCTGGGGGGAAGAAGGAGCAGCAATATCACTCAAGGTGAATAACTGACAAACTGAATATGATGCAAATACGAAGACTATTCCCCAAAGACCTTGCGAAGAGCAGGGGCCATCTTGTTGGTCAGGGTGCCTGCCACAATCATGACGTCGGCCTGCCTAGGGCTGGCTCTGAACACCACTCCGAACCGGTCCATGTCATAGCGAGGAGCAGCCATGTGCATCATTTCGACAGCACAACACGCCAGGCCAAAAGTCATGGGCCACAGGGAGCTCTAACAAAAAGACAGACTGATTGCACCAGCAGGTCAACAAAACAAAGTTCAGGCCATTTTCCCCGTATCGCTTTCTAACAATCCTTAGTCTGTCTTTTAAAAGATGAAAATAAACAAAATGTCCAATCAGAACAAACTTTGCACCTGCATAGCAAAATAGACAACAGGGAAACGAGGAGACCATATCTTCCTCAGGTTTGTTGAATAATTTTGACGGTTAGCGTATTCAAGTAGGGGGAGTGAAGTTTTGTTTTATTTTAACAACAATAAAAACACAAGACCAAGTGCAAACTACTCGGGACCCCACTTACCCTGCGGGCCCAGTTCACCAGATCATCCAGTTTAGTGATCACATACTCTCCTTTGCTGCTTGCTACTGCCGCGGGCTTGGCTGCAGCCACCGCTGTGCTTTTCTCTCTGACAGGAACCACGCTAGAGCGGGAATGTTAAGGCCTAAGTCAAACCATTATACAGTAGTCCGGGTAGTGACAATCTCAGATGTTCACTGTATATTTATTTTACCTTGTAGCATTGTCGCTTTTAGCAGAGTACTGCAGCAACCGCTGGTTTATCACAAATACTGAAATCGGTCTGGAGAAAAAAAGATCGGATTGGAACTGACATAAAAGCCTATTAGAGCAATTAGAGCTGCAAAATTCCATGAACTTTCAATATATTGTTTTACAGTTGGAAGATGTCCAAAATCATAAGGGGGGTCCTGTATGTTCACGAACTTCTACAATAAACTCTTCAGAGTAGCTACTCAGTACCGATAACAGGGCAACCATGCCATGTTGAATGTGATAAAACGAATGGAACTATAGCAAATGCCAGACCGGGCCTTACACATTTGATACATTCTTTAAACCCGATTACCAGTGACAACAGAAAGCTTTCGTAAATAAGATGATTAACTTTAAAAGTATCCTTACTTGGCTGAAAATGTACCAAACGCGGCGAGGCGAGGAACTGCAAAGACAAAACATAATTACCGTTGGTCGATGTCAACAAATTTAAGTGCATGTACACAGACGGTCTGGGAAGTTCATATGAAGTCAAGATAATTTACCAAGAAGGACACCATACAAGAGTCGGAGAAGCGAGTACGCATGTATGTAAACGTTTGTGATGTCCAGAAACCGTGGCCAATTTACTATCAAATCATGGCTTGTATGTGCCACAACGGCGCCATTAGTTCACCATTAGTTAGGAGGTCGATCTTTTGACAAATGATCAACATACTAGTAACAAACACAATATTTGCTAATAGCCCGGCCGGCGCTTGTTTCTTTCTGTTTAGGTTCAAGTAAAGGCTAGCAGCTAGCTAGCAAGGTCAGTGATTTCATTCGTTTATGAAAGCATAAAATGACAACCACAGTCTGGGTGCAATAATAAATCCATCCAAGCCTATGGAAAATATCACAAAGTTAGTAGGAGCGGGACATTTTACAGTTATATAATATAACAGTCACCAGCTTTTAGTAATAGCCAAAAACACCACTCACCTACCAACGCCGCCATCTTTAACTTGTTATAAGACTTCCGTTGATTAGTTACATAACAGCCATTTGGGGCGCTCTCGTCCTGAAAATAAATCAGTTTGCCTGGTGCCGATTTACTTTACTAATCTCTTTAACGAACCCATGACCTTGTTGGACCTGCAGTTTATTATACTACTAACTCCAGTGCACATTTACCACTAAAGCATGTATTCGAGTTCGGCCCACCGGTCTTCCAAAGTTGCACTATATTTTATGAATGTCGGAAACGGGAATTGTTAAAAAGTTATTTTATAAAATGAACTTAATTATAACAGTCGATCAGGTTACTGGCTAGAATTGCTTTTCCGTGGCGCGAATTCGTTCCTATGTACGCGGGTGGGCCTATTCGAATGTCAAACTAACCGTTAGCAATGAAGCTAAGCAACTGTTAAAAATGCATGTTGGAGCCTTAGGGACACAAGACAGCGAAATTAGTGTTATGGTTTCTCTGTGACTAAGAATGAGTCCACTGAGCTCCAGAGTTAAAACAGGAATGAGCATGAGATATATGAGTTGGCTTTTGTGTATGGTGTATGCGTGTACAATTTTTGCTGAGGACAATTGGGCTCTAGATTTCAACTGCACTGCTGAACTAATCAAGGTTGCCAAGAAGCATGGTTTCCGTTATTTGGGAAAGGTAAAACAGTTATCTTTGGTTCATTATCATGTCTTGATTTTCATTTGTATTTAAATACATTTACCACACTTTGGATACTTTCGATCAGCCATTACAGCCATTATAGTGAAGTGAATAACACTGATAATCTTGTTATCATGGCACTTGTCAGTGGGTGGGATGTATTAGGCAGCAAGTGAACATTCTGTCCTCAAAGTTGATGTGTTAGAAGCCGGAAAAATGGGCAAGTGTAAAAATCTGAGTAACTTTGACAAGGGCAAAATTGTGATAACAAGATGACTGGGTCAGAGCGTCTACAGAACTGCAGCCCTTGTGGGGTGTTCTTGGTTTTGGCCAAACTGTAGACAAATGCTTAAAGACAAGCCACACAGACCTTGCTGAAAACTATGATAGTTATGAAGATGAATATTGTTGTAGGCCTTTAACTGCCATTTATAACCTCAAGAACATGTATTGTGTTGTACCTTCAGGATTCGCTGGCTAGCTATGACATTAAACGTAATGTTCTGATCAGACCCAAAAGGTAATTTTCAGTGACGCTACTACAAGTTTAATACAAGCCATTACAACATATATTGTGTATAAAGTGCACCGTGCGACGACGTTCTGTGTTGATTAACCCTGACGATGGTATAGGCATGGAACTCAATGTGCCAGCGTGGTGGCTGTTGTTGCAATCAATGGGATGTGTGTGGCTGGAGTGGCATATCAAGCCAAGATTGGAGGCAAGTACTGTAATCCCAGTATACAATGCTCCTGTGCAATAGTAAATCTATAAGAATTATCATGCCTGTACATTTTCATTCAGCATTTATTTTGTTCAGGAGTTCGGACGTTGGATGGACAAGTGATCGACCTGATAGAAGCCATGTCCTTAAACCACAGTCAGCAGCACACTGACAAATACAGCACAAGCTGGGCACCTGAAGATCTAGTAGGGGCCAAATACATTAGCCCAAAGTGCCTCTATCAGAGGCATGAGCAGTGTATGATTTAACTTGTATCAATCCTCCATTACCTGTTTATTTTAGTGTAAAACAAGCGAATGCCATGAGACTGTAAAAGCATGTTTAATTCCTGGCAGGGCCGAGGCGGCTCGGGTTCCCTTTACGTCTGGGCTCCAGGCGATGGGGCTGCCAGTTTTGACAACTGCACCTGTGATGGCTACACCCACAGTAGGAGGGGAACAGGCCCCTTTCACAGAGGGCCCAGCTCTGCCATTCTATCAACAATCTATCACAGTGGCAGCTTTTATCAACACAGAATTGTACGTCTTTTTTCCAAGAAATACCATGCTGTCGTTTTTTGGCATTGACATTTCGTCTTTAAACTCATCTTTTAAGAAAGACAAACCATTCTATTGAGCTTGAGAATAATGCTGAAAACATTTTAGAGTACACTGGCATAGAGAGGTCCACCAGTCTAGGCGTTTGTGTCCGGAGGACACGCCCAGATTAGAAGATGTGCTTAATCTTTCCCCACAAACAGTCTATCCTACAGTGCAAAATAATGCCATATTTGTTTATATTTGAAAATGGGTTGGGGTAGCAGAGAGAATGCAAGAGTTTGCAGAAGAGGTTCTCTCATTTATCACCAGAACAACAGTATTCGAATGCACAACAAAATACCTGTATATTTTTTCCTCTTCAGGTCACCACCGATATCCATTATGCCTGCACCTCTGACCTGAGTGGGACTTATTCCGCCCCTCTGGCTGCTGAGATCATTGCCCTGGCTCTAGAGTCAAAGTAACCACTCCCTTGTCTCTTTGCACTCAATATTGGACTTGTGTAATGCTGAGGTTTTGTATCGTGAAGATGATTGCATCCCAACGTCCCCCACAGCCCCACCTTCACCAGGTGTGATGTTCAGCACCTCATGGTACGAGCATCTAGACCAGCAGGTCTTCAAACGAACGATTGGCGGATCAATTGTGTTGGTAGACCCGGTAAGACATAAAGCTGTACTTTTATTGTTAGCTTACCATTGTAAGAAACTAGGAAGTGATTCGCAATACTAAAATAGCCATAACCATATGTAAACTGAAATTCAGTTTGAATTTGTTAATTGGAATCACATGCTGATTTTCTTCATTGTAGTCAGCCATTACTATGGATATGGGCTGCTGGATGCAGGGAAACTGGGCGACTTGGCCAGGAAATGGAAAGCAGTCAAACCACATAAGAAGTGTACAGTTGACATCATTACCAGAGCTGTGTAAAGAAAATATCCTTGACCCTCATACTGTACATAGTCAGCAGGGATACAGCCACTTAATATTGGGTGCAGGTGTTTATAGGACACATACAAAATATTATAAGTGCTGTTTGACAATAAACAGAGAATTAACAGTCAACCAGCTCATAACTTGATTGGTTGGATTTGTTGTACTTATGTGCAGCCTGTCCAATAGTAAACTCCGCAGGAAACTGACATTGAAACGGAATGTGACAGCTTGTCACGGCAACGGGAACTGGATACGGTCTTTGGAGCACATCCAGGCCGACCTCACACTGACCTGTATCGGACGTGGAGATCTCTCCATCACCCTCATTAGTCCAAAGAAGACCATTTCTAATCTACTCAGAAAAAGGTGAGGCACATAATAGTGATGACCTTCTCCCACACCTTTATGTGCTATATGAGCAATGGTTATAGAAATCATATGTAAATACTCACTGCAGTTGTCAAGTCAGATAAATAGTATTCTAAATAATTGTATTTGAAAGCATCAGGGTTTCCAACAGTGGTAACAAACATATGGCCCAAATCTGAGAAATTAATTAAACATATTCTAAAATGACAAAGAATAAAGTAAAACTGCATTTGACCTAGATGCATTTTCTTCCGTGCCCATATTGCTAAATATATATAATGTAAATATAACATAAATAAACGCCAAACAGTGAGAATGATTTGACAATACCAAAAACTATGGCTAGAGAAAGTTTCAGTCAATTTTCACACAAATGTATATTTGAAGAGAACGTGGCCAAGGGGGTAACATTCGTTTGACACCCTGGTTGACGATATGCCACAAGAGTTCTTTGTGTAATAAAAACCTGTGTTGTGTCCCAGGCCTTACGATGAAACATCTGCCGGGTTGTCAGACTGGTCCTTCATGACTACACACTGCTGGGACGAGGATCCCGCTGGGTACTGGCTTATACAGATAGAAAACAACGGAGATTCAACAAACAGAGGTGCCCAGACTTCAGCTTTCGATCACTGACAAAAATATGTGAACTAGAAAAATCTTAGTAGTTGCTGAGTAGCTCATCCTGTTCAAACTTACTTTCACGGCTCAGTAAAAATAAATTATCAGTGTGGACGCGAACACTGTTTTTACGGTTCTATTTTTACAACAGTTAAAGTCTAAAATAGGATTAATATGTTTACATTTTTTAAAATAAACACTATATGAAATGTATTTAAACACAAAGTCCTTTTTTCCTCCTGCTTATAGGAATCCTGTTTAAACTTAAACTGAAGTTGCATGGAACAGATGAACGCATGGCAGGTCGCCGCATGCGGAGGTCGTCAGCACAGTGTGCAGTGAGGACGTCCGACGGCAGCTGTGAATGTATACAGCAGCATCAATCACACCCTGAATTTAGTTTACAAAACAGTTCGTGTTCTAATGGTGATCCAGCTCCTGTCGCCTCTGTCCTTTCCTGTCCGATAACGTATAAAAAGTCGGAGAGAATATTTCAGAACAGATGTCGCACGTTGTATGTAATACGTCTTTCTGGTTAACCGAGTATATATCTTTTCCCGTAGATTGTGTCTACCCCCTCTATGTGTTTGGGAGCATCTGCCTGACGTCTTGTCCACCTCACTACTACGAGTCAGACGGAGACAGCGCTCACTACGCTCGGAGGTGCTTACCCTGCCACCGCAACTGCCACACTTGTTCCGGCAAACAGGAAACCGACTGTTTGGAATGCCCTCCGTATTCCACCTTAGATTCCAGTCTCAGCACATGCAGTCCCCCGGTGCACCCCTGGGACCACCGAGTGACCGTTGGCATGGACCGGACTGCCGTGGTTCTTTGTATCCTGGTGGGAGGGCCCTTGGTAATTTTGTTTGCCTTCTGGGCGATAGCATGGATGGTGAGCACGGTGCTTTCGCCATGTGTTTCTGCCAGAAACCAGGCAGAGGGCAGCCCCAGTCAAGGCAGCGATCAAGAGGCTAGGGATGTGCAGATGGTGATCTTCAGGGTGACGGAACGTCCAACAGAGAATGATGTGATAACGTCGGCATTCACCAACACTCCCGATACTTGAAAAGTAATGTGACATATCGATTATTGCCTACTTTGATGCGGACAAACAAACAGAAGAAAGCACTATGCAAATGGTTTTATTGTTACAAACTTTTGAACAGAATATACATTTCTTTTTTTGGACCCAAGTTGTATTTAGTGTTTTTTTATGAGAATATCCAAAGTACTTTACAGAACATTAAATATAGGCACTGGAATAGCTTAAAAGGACACAAATTTAAAAGTTGAACACTGTTCAAAGATTTCCTCCACAGCTAGGCAGAAGAATGGCTCTTACATTTCAGATAATAAGCATGAATCCACATAAAAAGGTCCTGTATAAGAGTAGCAAAATACAACTTATGCCTTCAGAGACTCAGATGTTCGTGGCATTCTGTGTAACTCAGCTCAACCACAGGAATGGGATATTTCTGGAATAAGCTTTTTGTCTTGAAGTTAAAAAGGACTGTGTTGTCCTCATCGCTGATTTTCCAAGACGTATGTGGGCATGACACTATCAGATTTGACACTGGAAGTCAATGACGAAGGGGTAGTCAGATTATAGAGTGTGTCATCTGAGCCAAAAAGCAGTTGTCTGAGGCTCAAGTCATACAGGCAGTACAGATTGAAAGCCACCATGACAAGAAGCGGGAAAACGGTAAGCCCCGATCCAAAGCCTCTACAGGGGCTACACATGTGGAGGCAGAACCAGTAGATGAGCCTGTGAGAACAAAATACGGGGGGAAACTTAAATCACGTCCGGCTTTGCAATGTACATGGTGACACCTCACAGTTCTTATTCAGTAGGTAACTAATGGCTTGAAACAACTCACCTCCCTCCAACAAAAACGCCTGTTAAAATGGGCACCACCCTCAGCTGGTCTTGAGGCAGGAGTGTAGCCAGAACCAACAGATTGAGAACATAGAGAGACAACTGCTCAACAGACGCGGAGACAAATAGCTGCTGTAAGACAGGTCTTCTGGGCAGTGCCTCAGCTGGATTCAAAGACCCAGAGCAGAACTGGCACATAGCAGCAATCAGCATAGCTGGGGGGAGTAATAGATATGTTAATATACAAATATGGAAACCCCACACAAAACACTCAATTATGTGTTTGATTATGTCTAGCATTGTGTTTCTTAAGCATCCTAGTTTGGAAAGCAACTGCCTTTGAACTGACATCTTTGACGATACCCTTCTTTCCAGCTTAACCAGCATTTTGGTGAAGGAATTCATTTTTACAGCATCTTGCTTTAAAGATGAGGAAATGAGCTGAGGAAAGTAACGGGAAACTATTAGGACACAGCCCAGGAGACTGGAGAACTAGTTACCCTCTTCTATTCTTGTTTCCATGCTGAAAAGCTATTTATAAGAAAGGGGAGGAAATTGCCAGTGCTCTAGAAAAACCTGCCTTGAGGTTGAATGAGTGTACAATTAAATACTAAGCCCTAGATTTAGGACTACAAGAGATGTGGACAACCTAAAATCTTTTTTTTCTTTCTCAAGATTGATTCATTCCACTTAACAAGTACGTTTGTAGAGCTCTGTATACAGGCAGAGTTGTTTGACTCTAACATGAAGCGGTGAGCCAGACATACCCAGTAAAACAGGGACAGCGGCTATGGCACAGCAGCAAAGTGTGAACGTGAGTCGGCTGCCCGTGTCAGGACAGTTTGGGGCATCTATGGGTGCATAACAATAGAGGGCATAGAGAATCCCGGCGGAGAACACCAGGGAGGCCAGGACTGAGCACATGGCAGGAACACGGCCACTTTGGCAACACTTGTAGCAGCAGGGTCGTTCCCCATCTGCCTCCCCCGGGACACCCTCACAAGTCTCTTGTTCTTGGGAACTCCACATAGTCAACTCTATGCTCTCCGGCGGCAGGCCGAGCAATGGTTGGCCTTCTTCGATGGTGGACTCCAGATTGTTGTATTCTGGACTCCATCTCTCTGAGCCTTTGCCATTGGGAATGTCTATCAGGGAGTCTGGATGTGGAGTAATGATGCAGTTTTCCACTGGGTCTTCCAAACTGTGCACTGTAGCAATCAGACTGGAAATAGTTCCATCCAGAACTCCCTCTTCCCCCTCCTGCAGTCTTTTTTCTTCGGTGAAGGCCTCATTGGGTTGCTGGTGGCAGGAATCAAGCTCTGTACAAAACAAAGCATACATCATCCTGTCGCAATATGAAGTCAGTGGTGTGAATAATGAATGCCACAATAATATATCTGTTAAATTACCAAAATATCACCCAATTGGCAGTTGTTTAATTCATGAAAATCACAGGTTTGATTGTCACTTACGAACAAGTTCATCGGTTGGCAGGACTTCCAGGGAGTGCTGAGAGGCAGTGACAGAGTGAGAAGAGGAGTTGAGCTCTTCCACTGAAGATTCAGGACTGTCTGAGACTGGTGCCAAGGAGATCTGAGTGTCTAGGTCGAGGAATGGGGAAAATGACAGCCTGGCAGGGTCAATATCCTGTAGTTGATTGATTATGTCACTGATGGACTCCTTAACACTGTCAATCTCCTTCCCATCTTCTGGGTTGGTGGCTTGACGCCCTGTCATAGTCACACAGCCTTCAGAACAAACAGCATATTAATATTTTCACATCTCTAGAACTAAACATGAAAAGTAAAATTCGATCGTTTTAATATTGGTTTTATTATGAACACGCCGAAGTTAAAAGGCTGTGCCCCAATCGCGCCAGCATCACGAACATCTGGGAATTCATTTGCAAGCGGCCTTGGGGCAGCGCCAATCGTGCGGGTCGGATGGTCGTCTGATTTTAAGACACGCAACTAAACCAATCCCGTCACGATCAAGGTCGATTCTCCAAACAAAAGAGGGATTTGCTATGTAGCCTGTAATATTTTCTATCGCTTTAACAAAATGGGCAATACCGACTTTCTCGAGGCATCAAATTTAACAAAAAACTGACTGGAAACTACACAACGTGCATGCATAATAGAAACTGGCATTTGCTGTTTAGCTTATAGCTACTTGCAGATTAATTAATGACAATTTAAGTTACTAAATCATAACAGGACCCAGTATTTTCTCTATTGGGATGGATTACCTTAAGGTTTAAGTGATATTGCATGATACTTAAAAATGGCAAATTAGGCTACAACTTGAACATGGAGTAATCATAGCCTCTTAATTTGTCGGACTAAGTCAATAGATTCGTTTGCCCAATAAAACTAAGGATCCATATGGCCAGGCGGACAAAATGTGTCCATACAAGAGTACACTTATTCGTATGGTCAAAGATGCCAAAAAGAAATATGCTACTTACTTTTCAAATGGATGCAGATTTACAGTTGATTTTTAGAAAACAAAAGTCTTTCGTCCCTTCGTTTTTGTGCCTTCCGACCCCCAACTTTTCTTTTAGTAGACTATACTGAAGTTCTGAATCAAATTTCAAGACGGGCAAAATACTACGCTTTAGCCCCCGCCCACACTTTCTGGGTACCAAGTCACACAGGCCATATGGAGCAAATAAATCCTTAGTGAACGCTATACTGGGGGTTGGGGTTTCAGGTGGTGATTCCAAATATTTCGAAAATAAGTCATCCTGTGAATTTTTAAAGTCAGATGAAGGTCATTTAAATATCCGTTGTTTTGGTCCAATCCGAATAAAACTTTTAAAAATCTAACACGCAGATATGCAAGCTCTTCACTATTCCTAAAGCGGTCTGAAACAGACTCAACAAGACTTGTGCCAATTTAAATGCCTAGACGGTGCCAACTCAGCCCGAGTGACCTATATTTGTGAAGCATATGGAAACGGTTGAGACTTAAAGCGACAATAGAAGAAATGTACGGGAAACTGAATGTCACTGCAGCTTTGGTGGATAAGGGGGGGGGGATACGGTGAAGTTTTAATATTCATTGTGGGGTCATAACAGTTGTCACCAATAATATCACACAAAAATACTTAAGTCAAGTGTCGATTACAAAGTCGTCTGTTATATTTTGATATGGGCAATATGCCTCAAAGTCCATCACAAACACCCAAATGGAATTTTTGACCCAAATATACTTTATTCACACAAATATGACAAACCCTCAAGGCTGATTATCATAGTACATATTGTTTTATTAGTTAAACTTGTTTTCTCTTGGTGAAGAATCAACTTAAAATGTACATGATCGTTAAAAAGCTATTCTGTCAGTGAACTAAGATTATTTAATATAAATATAACAGAGATGATTCTTCACATTAAGCATGCATTGCTCTGCAGTGTATTAGGAACAATATATACAAACTATTTAAAGTGACACTACATCAGGATCTTATTTTTAGATGTTACAGAAAGGCTAGGATACTGTAAAGACCCAGATCATGTTCGCAATTAAAATGTAAAAAAATAGTGATTTTTCCTCAATCCTCAGAAAGCAGTCTGTGAAAGTGGTCCGTTCTTCTCTTCAGTACTTCCCGGAAATCATCCTACAATAAAACACGTTAACAATTACCAATTGTGTGAAATACATGTAATACATTTCCACAAGACATGTTCTTTTTAAGTTTTAAAATACTAACAAAGTGCTTAAAATTGGACAGGGTTAGCTCTTTAACTCTTTCCACACCCAAGGATATATTTACACCAACCACCCAAATTTGATCTCTGTAGCATGTGTGACATGTGAAGTCAAGTTGCATTTAATGCCTAGGAAACAGCTGAGTAGCTAAGACACTGAACTTACTGCTCCAGACAGTCTTTCGAGGTATGGGATGAGTTTCTGAAGCTCCCTGTCACCGTCTTCCCCAGACCAGCTCTTGATGGGCACCATGTTCATCAGCTATGGACACAAATACAGTAGGACATAATAAAAATGTCACTTGAATAAATGTAACACAATGACTACAGAAGTGGAAAGAAATGGAGGCCAACCCACGTGATAAGGGTATGTGTGTGGAGCATTGTCCAAAACCACGGTTTTGGCCAGGTCCCTCTCAAGTACACCCAAGTCCTTGACATAGTGTCCAAGAACACAGGTACAGTCCTGTTGATATAAACGATGTCTGCCAAAGGGGAAACATTGATTTTACATATACAACATCAACAAAAATGTATCCACAAACACCCTGAGTACAGTGCCTTCAGAAAGTATTTATTGTTTCACTGTATTTATGTACTGTCTCACTGCTGCTACCTAGGCATGTTCGCTTTGGCAATAGTGGCCACAATCCATTCATGCCAAGAAAGCACCTATTGAATTTAATTGTATTCAGACACTCACTTTAACCAGATCTTGTTGTACTACAGACCTATTTTTTTGTGTGTGACCTTTTCCATTTTGACTAGGCAAAAGCAAATCTCCAAAACTAACTACATAGCAAACTAGTTCAACAAAAAGTTTCAATGTAACTTTCTTATACCGAAAAAGCCTTCTCCTTGGGTCCAAAATGTCCAGTATTTTCTCTGCATATTCCTTCTTTGCAGATGTATAAACAAACATCTGTAAAACCAAATGAAACACATCAGAAAACCTTTGACACACGGTACTGCACAAAAAATAGGATCTGTGCAGTTAAACCTAGAAACATACCTCAAAATGTTTTGTCATGGCTTCCAGAAACTCTTTCACATATGGTCGTAGAATCATGTAGACCTATTAAGGTAAGAGAAGTAGGATATTATAATATTCTCTAAAGTAGAAATGGGGTTCCTTAGTTCCACCAAGTCAGACTCCACAGCTGAAGGGAAGCCACAAAGACATGTTTGAATGTT
This sequence comes from Esox niger, assembly GCA_016801105.1. Lineage (NCBI taxonomy): Eukaryota > Metazoa > Chordata > Actinopteri > Esociformes > Esocidae > Esox > Esox niger. Next base: position 19,751 of record JACXGJ010001908.1, read on the forward strand.
TGTTTCAATACATAAATATAGAACAAGGAGAATCGGCATCAAATGGCTGTGCTGAATGGAGAGTGAGATGCCATGCTAACCAGACTCCACTTTAAATTGAGGATATTTACATCCTGTGAACTGTGTTGGAATTACAGCCCTTTTATACATTGACTCCTTAAAATGAAGGGAGTAAGTCATTGGAAAAATTGACAAAATCTTAAATTATATATATATTCAGTAACGGTTTACAAATCCTTTTCATTTGATGAGTGCCAAGAGTCTGACACAGACATCACCAGATGCAATTGTACCTTCCTTTGTGATGCTGTGCCATCATCAATGAAGAAGATTGAGCCCGTTCCAATGGCAGGCATGCACGCCCAACCATGTCTCACAGATACAAATGCTGACTTTGGATCCTGGGCAGTTCATTTCTTCACCCTTTCCTCTTCACATCACACTGGCAAATATTAATGTTTTTTTTTATATGTACTTCAAGAACCTTTCACCAAAATACCCATGTTGTCTTGTCCTTGAGGCTTACAAGTGCTGTGCATCTTGTGGTAACCCTTGAGGTTATGCTGGTATAGTTCTCTTTGACACATCTGTGCCTACATCCTGTAGAGTACTCTATCTGTTTGACATTTCAAAGAGTTTTTCCAACTTCACAATAGAAAGCATTCTTACATCACCCACTAGTGTTATTTGTGGTCTACCAGCTTGTTTGCCGTCGCTAAGCTCATTGATCCGTTCTTGATTCTTGAAGTATAATATAGTTGGTTGACCTACCTTATGTTTTGGCCATGTCTCTTTTAATAACCAGATTTCGCCACCTAATGACGGCCAACTTTACACGTTGAGAGACCATAGCAACAGACTGCATATTTCTCCCCTAGTATTAACTTAATACGCTTGTACATTAACTAACAACGCAATGAACCACCTGACCAAGAATCTGCTGAGCAGCCAATTATCCCATAACTTTTGGTCTAAAATGGGGAGAAATAAGCATAAAAGGCTATAAACCATGAACAGTGTAGGAATGCTGACCGTCTGCACCTCTTGGTCCTCGTTTCATTTCAAATCCAATGAGCTGTTACAGAGCAAAAACCTTTGGACCTCAAAGTTTAACTCATCTCCGAGTAGACCCATAAAAAGCTAATTATGAAACTTCTATTGAGTGAAATAAGTCTCAAGCAGCAAATAAACCCTTTAACTTTATGTTGACCAAATTCAACGTAATCTGTATATCTCGTCATCTGGTGGGGAAAACAACAAATACGAACAAAACACCACTTGCTTGACAAAATAATTTTGCTTGGATTCTTACTGTCTGGGTTGATCCCCTCACCTTGTACTGGCGATCCTGGAAACGGGTCCGGAACGTGTACTCCGCATCCTCAATCATGTTCAGGGAGCTGTACAAGAGCGTTTCATCCTAGAAGACATGAAGACCGGGCGACTGATTGAACTGATACAACTAGATAAGCCTCATGAAACTACAGCCCAATACAGCTGTGGCCAAAAGGTTTGGCAACAACTCTACATTTACCAGGTAAATATCTGACGGTAAAAAAATACCTCAATTAACATCTCTCTTATAGTTTTCAACTGAGTTGCAAGTCCTGCACAAGTAAATGCTTAGTTTAATATGAAAAAATAAATGTAATATTAATGCCACTCCTTACCAGATCTAAAACTAGAGTGGATTGGGGTGTACTCCGAGTTTTCGGTGGGATGTCTCTTACGCAGGGTTTGGATTGCAGGGACCGCGATGGAATGTTCTTGATGAAGGTAAAGCTAAAGGGAACAATGGAATGGATTCAGGTTACTCGGAGCAAAGCGAGTGTCCTCACAAACCACAGACAATATTGAAGCATGTCTGGGTAGTGGATTATTTCAGTAGGTCAGATGATCTAACTGGTGATCTTCTGAGAGACGTTTGCTAGTAATCTTCAACATACATTACGATATTGCCACCGGGGGAATCACTCAAATTAAGTGGACACATTGGATTTGATAAAATATTATGTTGATTTGCCAAAACTTCCAAAGAAGAAACCAAAAAAAAATATGACAACACTCACGGGCTAAAAACATCCTGGCTGTCTTCATCTCCAGTGAGAAGGCCGATGGAACCATAGCCAAAAACACATTGTTCTGGGCTCATCCCGTCATCGCTGCTGGGAGTTCTCGAATCTAAAAAACCCCAACAAAAAACAAATGAAGATGAATGGAATCCATTGACACTGGAATACCAGTGGAACTGTTGAGCACCACTGACCTCACACCCCCCTTGCCTAGAGAAACAGGATGACACGCATGTCTGACAGACAATACCAGCTTTGCTGGCCTACACAGTAGTTTGTTGATTTGATACAGACAAGTGACAGTTTCCCTCCACACAATCCAACAGACTCAGCAAAGTGCCAAACCACGATAGCATATTCTCCAAGACGAAGAAGAATGTCAGTTCTGTTCCAAACAAAACACTTCAAAACAAACACTCTGAAACAACGCACATTCATTAATTAGCCCCTGGCCATTCAGGCAGAACAATCTGCACACAAAAGCTAATCAAACAGCGTGAAACGAGGCGACCTCAGGCGTAATACATCCAGCACAGCCATTGATGTACATACTTTCCTTGGTAGGAGTGAGGAAACGGACAATAGGTGAGTAAATACTCCGTACGGCGGAGTTGAGCGGAGCAGCGCGGTTCAGCTCAGACAGAACCCGGTGGCGGCGGACATTAACCGGGGTCTTAAAGCCCACATCTATAAAGAAAGACAGTGGTTCAGTCCGTGTGTCTCTGACATTCTGAAGCAGACATTTAGAACGCCACCGCATTCACCGAAATAACACGGTACCTTCTCTTCCTTCATAGGCGGGGGCCGCTACCCTTTTCCTTCCACGACCTTTCACAAGCGGACGATTGGTAGCGGTGGGGATGTCATCATCATATATGTAGACTGGCTGGTCAACTGCCTCTGGTACATCGTTCTACTCAGAGAAAACATGATTGTGACACAGAATGAAGATGTTAAAAATCACACATTAAAAGGCTCAGAATTAACCAATATAATCTACCAAACGTACATCATTAGAGATTAGGGGAGGAACAAGGATAAAAACTGACAAGTGTCCTCAGAAACAGGATGATCCAAATCTGTCTGTCCCATACAAGATGATGTCCTTCATAATTTATATTAAAAAAATTGTGAAAACATTGAACAGTTTCATTTTTTGTGTTGCTCAACTCATGTATGATGAAATAAAAAAGCACTTCCCATCACCAGGTTGTGCGGTTGACCATTGTAGCCCTCTTTAGATGAGTACACTTAACCACAAGTGACTCTGCCTTAGCTGAGTAACATAAACCTAAGCACTTTTTGTACTGACCAATGTTAATGTTATGACACACTTTCACGAGCAAATTGTGAAACTTATAGTCAACTCTGTTATATATGATATTAAAACAAAGAACGAGTTCCTGAGCTGTGTTTTACAGGCACTTACATAATTATCATAAACTGTAGAGTTGGTTGTTTTCGGGTCACTGCAACCGACTGATACAAACTGAGGAACACATTACTGATTCTTTTGAAGCTTTATTTGCAAATTACATTCATACATACCCAGAGAATGTACAGAATACATTATAAAAAATACTCACATACACAAGCCAACCAATTTCTGTTCAATACAACAGGGGGGGCGGGCGGATTTGGACCAAAAAACACCCCTGGCCTTTGACCCAAACCAACCCATCCAAGCACCCCCTTCCCCCCTACCTGTCCACAAACTGACCCACCAGCAACAGCCCTACAATGCTCCCTTGCTTATATGATTATGATGTCATAATCAGATGGTGTAATTGCTAGAATATTAACTGAGACAGGAACACTGTCTGGCTTCACTCTGTCAAAGTAGTAGGTAGTGCTAACCGCTAAGCCACACAGTGAGGTAGTAGCAGTCACTAATTTGCGGCTCATAGGCCTTTTTCTGTGTTTACAAACACTGCTTCAACACAGGGACAGTGAAAAGAACAGCGAATATTGATCCCTGTGAGGCGAGGGAATCATATGTGGTAAGAGTATTTCCCAGACAGTCAGTTACAGTTTCAGTGCACATTTTCTGATTTCATAGTTTCCTCTAGACTTTATATGCACCCTCCTAGATGTAGGGACACAGAATTTGGGAATGGCAAGGTGTAGCTGTTTAATTAGAACATAACATCTAGGAGGTGCAGCCGATAAATTGGAACGTAACATCTAGGAGGTGCAGCCGATTAATTGGAACGTAACATCTAGGAGGTGCAGCCGATTAATTGGAACGTAACATCTAGGAGGTGCAGCCGATTAATTGGAACGTAACATCTAGGAGGTGCAGCCGATTAATTAGAACGTAACATCTAGGAGGTGCAGCTGATTAATTAGAACGTAACATCTAGGAGGTGCAGCTGTTTAATTATAACGTAACATCTAGGAGGTGCAGCTGTTTAATTAGAACGTAACATCTAGGAGGTGCAGCTGTTTAATTTGAACGTAACATCTAGGAGGTGTAGCTGTTTAATTAGAACATAACATTGTGGCTAATGTAAGTCTTGTGTTAGTCTCATTGGCGGGGGACATGGCTGATGGAGGACTGAAAAGATGCTGTTCAGGTGTTTTTTGTTCATGACTAACTTACCTGACAGAGAGTTTTATGAACATTGGCTGACCGGAAGGATTCAGCTGGCTTTGCATCAGTCTAAGTGTAGCAAATATGAACAAGAAGTTGAGTTCAAAATATGGGTGTAATGGATACTGAAAGGGAATAGTACATAGAAACATTTGCAGTGAACTAGATGTTACCAAAATACGCTCCCCCGCGACCTACTTATATTCAGATGTCAGACAAATCAGTCAATGTTGAGTATTTCAAGCGAAATACAAATAAGTATCTGCTGCAATGACTGTATGAAGGAATCAATTACTGTAAATATGTATTAAAATGTTTTAATATACAGCTTTAATTACGATTGTTCAGTTTCGATTAGCATTCATTAGCTATTTAGTTTAAATACAATTAGTTGAGCAATGAATAAGAATACACGTAGTACTGTACTTTTAGGTAGTTGTACTGTAACCAATAACATTTTGTCAGCGAGTAAAATAGCATTTTGCTAGGCAACATTCGATTAGCCACATGTACGCATGCGCAACTATATTTACGTCCGTCTCTGACTTGGCTAGCCGAAGTAGCTAACTTAGCAAGTTCGTGTGAGTTTAAAAAAGCTAGATTGTCAGCAAATGTCGAAAGTTTGTATTGTATTTAAAGTTTATTATTCTAAGCAATATTGGGAAAGACGCTTTCCGCCTACCCTTTCTTGTGTTACGCTCTCCGCCGTTTCCTCTGAGGTCTGCCGACCGTTAAACTGTGCCGCTGAAGACACAGCAATGCTTCGAGACCGAAGTCTCATCTTTCAACAATTGAATATGCCGTGGGGCTATACAATCAAAAATATACTTTATATATCCGGTCACCATACTCAAAAAGCTGAGAGGAAAAAAACGATTATTGATAAAAGCATTTTGTCGCCTTCCATTCGTTCTCGTGCGGTCAAGCGTCAGTTAATTTAAATCTACCGGGAAGGTTTACTGCTGCAGCTGTGGGTGGGCGGTGCTTCAGAAACAACCGGACTCAACGTGATACCTAAAGTCACGTTGCAGATGGGTAGCCTGGTGGTGGGAGACAATGCTGGATTTCTATTAAGATAACCTCGGGGGCAGTTACGGGAACTAGCAAACGCGATGAGGGGGGAGCGCCCTTCTAAATCACACAGGATTGCATCGTTTTGTCATGTTATGGTTATTGCAAGTGACGTAGGAAGTGTGCGTCTTATTGGTTCAACTAGTCGGTCCCTAGTCTTCTCTCTTGATCAGCAGGTGGGCAAAAGTTCGGTTCCTCCACAAAAATATATTTTCAATACATTTTTTTCAAAACAAAGAAAGAATGTTTACTTACACTCCGAAGTAAAACATTTTCCACATAAAAGTCAGATCTTTTGGAAGATCCAATGTAATGTTTTTATAGTGTAATTTGGCTTAGACCTTGTTCAAACTATACCAAAAAAGTATTAATGTACTTCCAACCAGAGACGTCATTAAAGATTCCTGGATATGGGGCTTAGCCTCTTTTAGGGGGGTCTGGGCATACTCCCCCAGGATTATTTAAATTCACTAAAACATATTTTCATCATGTATTGTCAGTGTAACAATGGGTGTAAAGTCTATCATAATAAGGTTATTTTTTGATTACGGTTGGCTTTATGTCTACTGTTCTGATTGTTTGTGTTAAACACTGAGTATGACTTAAATTCTATCCAAATAAAGAAATTAAAGTCCACTCTATCCCCCTCCATCCAACATCAACAAAAGGCACAACCATGGCTGCACAATATAGCCAAAATACTTTTGCCAATTTTAGTTTATAGTAAATGAACATCTAAATACATATTCTGTTTCTTAACAAAATTTCTCTGAATAAAACAGATTTTGTAATTATAATCTCAGAATGAATTCATAAAAAATATTATACTTCAAAAAGAAAGATTTAATCCCTGACTTCAAACCTTAAAAAACATGTTTTTGTGAAACACACAGTAACAAACAGTAATGCAACTGTGTCCCATTGAAACTAAAGAATTTAACATAATTAATCTTGGCATATGCAACCGCAATATAAAAATATATCCTGTTGTACAAAATAATTATTTAATCAATTCATCAATGATAATGATGATTATTAGTGACACAAACGTTAGCTAGCATGTCATTAATTATAATTTCTGTGGAAATATTTATATTTTTAGGTAGTTAGTTATCGACATACCTAAAAAATATGACTCCTTATTATCTAAAGCCCTAAAATAGGCTTAGCAACGTCCCTGCTTCCAACTATCCTCCCAGTAGGTCACAGACATTCTTGTTCTGACGGCCATTTTGCCTTAACGGCATCTGTTGAGGGAGGATTGACAGATTGAAATGTGTCAGACAACGTATACCTTTACTTGAGGAGGCACATATTTTAAAGCAACCATCAAACAAAGATCTACCCTTTTCAAATACAGAAATGTAATTTTCTGTTATTTTTAGGAAACTAAAGGAAATTGAAAACAAAACTCTGCATAGTGTGCAGAATCATTGTGCCATTTAAAAGTTTAGTATTTTAAAATATCAAGAAATTTATATAAATGTATAAAATATATATTTTTACAGTTTCTGTAAGATGGTTGACCGAACGTAGAAGTAAAGCAATAGATGAATGTGTTTTTGCTATAATTCAGCTAATGTCTATTAAGTGGAAGCAATGCGAAGTAAAGGGCATCACCTTTTTCTTGTAGGGCCTTGCTTTTTTTGCAGGGCGGTTCCGATACCAGGCCATTAAGCAGCCGGTCCGGATGCTTCTTAACAGTGCGTTAGTAATATTTTCAGTGGACCATGATTGGTTACCAACTATCTTTGGTTGCCTTACAGATTAAAGCAGCTGTTTCGCCATCTTGGCCATGTTGATGGCCCATGTCCTTGGCTATGTGAACACAGAAGAACAAAAAATTGCTCACCCCAGCATTAATACTTACTGCAGCTTTGTGGACATTGATAGGGTTGTGTCCTCTGCTACCTGAAGTCAACAATAATTTCCTTTGTTGTAATGAAATTGAGGGAGTGGTAGTTGTCCTGGCACCATAATGGTAGTTTGCTTATCTGCTCCCTGTGGGCCCACTCCCATTGTGGTTGGTTATCAGGCCTGCAGCCATCGTGTAGTCAAACCTTGTGATGGGTTACAGCAAAAACACAAGTGATGTCATGCAAAGTGCATTTGTAAGCGAACAGGAAGTGAAACAGAGGGTATAGGACACATCCCTCAGCCACTGGGTTTTAACTCAGGCCCCGGTGTTATGTCAGCTAGAAGGATGGGTTGTTGTCAGTCATTTTAAAGTCCCTTATCCAAGTGTACAGGAAGGTGTCTAGACACAGTGCTCAGTCACTGGGGACAAAATTGTTGGGAGCAGTAGTGTTGCATTTGGAATGTCATTGTCACATTCTAACAGGTGATTTTCGTCTATCAGCACTGTGGTGAATGGTAATGAAATCTGTGGTGGAGGTACAGCTGGCATATTCAAGTGGGTAAAGTGATCCAGAACTACTTTCAATATTCCAGATAAAAATATTTTTATATTAAAAACGAGATAATAATACTAGATCATTCATTTTAACCATTGGCATCATAGGTCTTTATTTTGTTTTTCAATTCTGACAAACTGTGAAATGAGTACAAGTATTTGTTTTCAGTTGAACTCCCAATGTTACTATGTAGTTTAACACATGATGAATGACCGTTATTAAATGGACACTTCCCAGGTGGATCTTTTTGTTTAGTGACATACCACTGAAATGCTTAAAACTTTTTCAAATAATTTGAATTAAATGACATGCTTTAATATAGTTAGTAATGATCTGAATCAACAAAAAACACCGCGTTTTTATCAAGATTTGTACTGACTGTTTTCATTGCCAGTCCAAGGCAATGTCTTAAAAAGCTTTTCCAGTGGAAAGGATTACATTTTCCAGTAAAGGTATTTAAGGATATTAAATGGCATCTTAGTTAAACCAGGCCATCCTGTTGGTACATCGATACTATGTTAGATTTTACAATATTTTCGCAAGAAACTATTTGAAACATGAATTGTCCACCTTCGTGTCAGTCAGTTGAGTGTATGTTGGATTTCAAGTTGTGTTGGTTTAGCCCTGCAGTGGTCTAAGCAAACACATTGCAGTGCTGCTGTGTCGTTGTGACCTTGCATTAAAATCCATTCAACAGACAGCCTCTGACAATACATTTCTGCAGGAACACAAGTAAATAGGAACATTCAACCTGGTTAAAGGCTTCTCCCCATCAAGCGGTATAACTGCAAGATCCAAGATGTTAGGTCACCTAAATTCATATATAAAGAGAAGAGTGGAATTGAAAAACAAGTATTTGTTAGGAATAAATCCATTGTGATCTGAATGGACTAATTTGCATAGCATGTGAGCCTGAGCCAGAGTTTTAGAAAACTTCCTGGTTGTGCATGCAGAATTGTAAGAAGCAGAAAGGCATGTCTTGATCACTGACTCTTCTTCACCTGATGTGGGGTTGTTGCAAATTGGCCAAAATTGTGTATATTTGGGAAGGAGATGGGATTGGGGGGAAATTATAATAATTGAGTAGTGATTAGGGTTTGTAGGATTTGTTAGAAACAATGCTGAATCACAGTTGCTGGGGACTGACCTGCAAGTAGGTCATTACATTTAACTCAAGAAACAGGACTCAAGCCTATGATTCTTTGATAGAGGAAGGGGGCTCAAAGGGGGGGGGGGACCATGCACTGCAGAACCAATCCAAGGGCTTTTGGGGTGGGCCTTCATAGAGGGGCAGTAACCATCTGCCAACTGGCAAGGGCTGTTGGTTTCAAAGCAATGGGCTGCAGTACAGGTTTGCTCCCTCTGCATCTTTCAGAACTAAAACCAGTGTTTAGCCTGTGCATCACAACATCCCCATCTAAAACCAATACAATGAAAACATTCTGAACAGTTTGTCCTGTACACATGCACTCCCAGTTAACACTTTTAATTAACAAAAGAAATTAATGGATTACAATCACAGACATTTTCCTCAGTAGAATATCCGATAACATCATTTTATTGTTGTTCATCTCCACATACTCATTGTCCAATGAAATAAAGAAATCTGCAACAAAATTGTGTTGACCAATCAAATTGAACAGGTCATCATCCTTAGGACTTAGTAGGGCAATGATATAAGGAAAACACCCGGGTGTATTTAATAAATAAAATTCAAAAGGGAATTGCAGGACCACCAAAGGACAGTGGTTGCAGAACTCAAAATACTCTAGTGACGAATGTTGATGCCTCAATGTTGTTACTAACAAATCCTGCAAACACGGATCACAGCAACGTGAGGTCAAACGAGAACAGATCTAGTTTGCTCAGCTGTGCTGCAGTTGTCTTCATCCAAGCAATTGTGGTGACAAGAACAGCACATAAAACTTCAGCTAACATTCTAGTAAAATGTTATATTTATTTAAATCCAAAATAAAAGTATTCACACAAACACATCGATTAAATAGGCAATGATAGTTCTTCACCCCTCGTGAAACTGTTACAATCATTAGAAAGAGATCACACATTCTAAAAAGCATATTATGGATCTGTGTATTTGGGGGCTTCACCTTTCTTGTGACTGGGTCATTGAAGAGGTGCAACATGCTAGACCAGCTCAATGTCACCAGTATCCCCTTCAGCGGAATAAATGTTAATCATAGAAAAGAATGGAACAAAGCACACAGATACAGAAAAGACCGAAAAAAGACTTCAGTGCCTGTATTTAGAAGTAGCCATATGCTGCAGGTTAGCTGCTTGGGGGAACACCAACCAAATGCAAAAGTGCTACATAAAAAAAAATATGGATATTTCGGGCGACACCAATGAAGAGAGAGCAAGCGAACGCAACACCTTCTGCACACTGAACTGTAACCTTAGCCCGCAGCAGGGCTACATCCGTAAAACTGGAGGTAGAAATCTATTCCTGAGAAGTAGAAGACCAATGCTTCATATTTATTCTGAATTTCCAAGTAAAGAATTTCCAAGTAAAGTACAAAACAAAACAGTTAACAAGGCCAATATGTCGCTAACTGAGGACGGCGTGTCAACCGAATGCCTCCTAAAATCATGACTGATGATATTATTAAAAGTATTATAGTAACTGATGTTATCCTTATCAGGATTATAATTTCACCACGTGCTCTATAAGTACAATCAGTTAAAAACATGTCATTCTGGCTGAAAAGACGTTGAAAATATTTTTTTTTCAAAAATTGTTGCTAAGCGTGCAGCTCAAAATGTAGTCTCTGTGCTAGTTGCTATGTTATTATTATTTGTAAAGGAAAAAATCAACTTCAAAATGAAAACAAAATAAGCAGTAATCTAAAGCCATCCAAAGCATTTATAGAAGCATTGTAGCTATGTAACTACCAAAATAACCCAGAAGCTGATGCCTCCACACAGATCTGGAGTTAGGATCCCGTCATGCTACTGGCTGAAAAATGCTAAGCGGGCATTGCCAATTATTTCTGCTACCATGCTACATTAGAGATCTCACTGACATTAGAAAAAACGGGTGATTTTTGGGACCGTTTTGCTGAAGCTTAGATGGCAAAGACTGGTTAATGTGCCGATGTTTCAAGATCCAACATGAACCCTTTAGGTGATTATGAAGTGAAACCGGGGACAGCATTTTACACCACCATTAGCAACACCCTGACCCAACAATGGAATTTCCTGAAGAGGAATGATGTGGTATTCCTCGTATCTTGGCCCTGGCCTGCCCACACACCAGCACCACATTGAAACAGTTTATGACAGAGTTTCCTTTCTTTTTGCAGTATCTCTAGTTCTACATACAGATAAATCACAGAATATATTTCAAAGCATAAGATATCCGGTCACCGTAGTAGACGTTTCCTTTCATCTTAACACAGCATTTTGCATCATCACATTTTGGTTGTTTCTGCAAAATACAAACTAACAATCAGATGGAATCTACCAAAAGCAAGTGGAAATTCTCACATCATGTCTTAAGGATTTCAAAAATGGGGGTAAAATCTTTCTGAATGACACAGATGTAACGTAAAACAAAAGGTTGCCGCTTTCCTGATACATACCTTTGGTTGAGATAAAGATATTACAGAATTCTCCTCAAAATCAAGTTGAGATGTATACCGTGGACCTTGTTATTAAATATAAACCGTGGAAAAGCAAGGAAATATAAAACATGCTGTAAAAAAGATTTATCCAGCAGAGGGCAGCATCATTGAGGTAAGACATCAGTATTCCTGACATCGTGCCCTGGGACTCTACATTTTGTCCAAACCATTATAAATGATTATCATTAGCTATGGTAAGTAAAATATGAAAGGAGGGATACGATAGCCTGCAATAATCTATCCTTCCAACATATTTGGGTTATTTACCAAATACTTTGACTGCAATAGCAATTATATCAGTCAATGCACACAGTACAACCTTTTGTCTTGAAACTCATTGAAATATATAATACGTTTGAGTATAACAGCAATGTACTTCATTGTGTTCTTTTTAATAGTCTTAAAGATATTTAATCACAATATATTGTTTGAGTTAGCGGGGCTCAGTTGAACTCAAATAGATTTACAGGAGAAAATACCAAAAAGTAAGTATATATAATGTTGTCACATCTGATTGTCACTACAATGAAGTTAATCTTCCCTGAGGATTTTGAATGCAGAAAAGAACAGAGTTCGAATACATGAGGTTTCTTGAAAATGGACTGTGCTGAGCTACCGGAGCAGTTAAAATGTTAATATCTCAGAGAGCTGCAAATCCATGGATATCTGATAAAAATAGATCTACTTTTAAACGAGCAGATGCTCTGATGTTTCCTTGGGGACAAGGAGGTCAAAAGGTCAATTCAAAGATCAGTGCTGACCCAAAGACAGGAATTGATTGGATATTTCCACCCCCATCCTTTCAGCCACAACACATCTCTATGTTATTGTCATCCGTTTATTGCAATCACATTTGCCATTCTGTGAGACAGCTGTCCCCCCCCCCCACCCCCCTGTGTCAACCTGGCAAGGACAAACCATGTAATACAGTTGTATGAATGCAGTAGCACGCATAGTATGCTTTGCTCATGTTACCTCCAGCCTCACTGGTACTCCAAGCCGAGAGGAAAACACTCTGACTTTTCATAGCAAATTATTCAATTAAAACACTGCAGTGTGGAAAACAGGTTCTTTGTCTTGGACAACATTTGATAAAATGATTTGCCACGAGGTTGACAGCGCTCAACTGGAGCAGAACAATTTCCAGCTGTTGAACGCAAGTGGCTCAGTTTGATTTCATGCATCAATTACAAGTGGCTAGTCCAAGCCATCCTGCAAAACAATTCATTCTTATCGAGGTCAATGTGAAAGTAACTGCCTGTCAAAATTCATGACACACAAAAGGTATATGGAGAGCAGGGTGCTTTCACTTGCATGTGTGAAAGTAAATATCCCATACTGCTTAGGGTTATGTAAAAATTCTTGGCAGGTCATGATGTTGTGTCATATCACCAAATGCCAATTGAACTGAACAAAAAGCATGGAATATTCTGGAGCGCAGCCTGCATTTTCCACCAACATCAAAAACAACAAACCAAATTATGGAATTCCCTATGACACAATGATTTAGTGTCACTTCAACACTTGTAAATTTTATGCCAGGATGCAAGGAAGCAAATTTGGTGGCATGTTGCCCTTTTAAGACACTATAGTTTGATTTCTCCTCTTACATTTATCAGTAAACTGTAGGTTTAGCAAATATCATGCTAACATGCACCTGTGTAATAGTGAAGAGCATCACTGTTTTAGTTTCAAGGAGATGCTTTGGTATGAACCAATGCAGATGCATTTTTGCAAATGAAAAGGAGATCGGGCAGCTTGAGGAAACCATGCACATAAGATGCATTTTCATAAGAGCCACATTTAATTAAAGAAATAACCATAAAAATGTCATGAACTGAGCTGATGTTGTATCCCCATGTTTCCAAATCCCCACAGGATGTGTTGCAAACATTCGGATACAACTGACCTGGGCCGCTCAATGCAAGCTCATGAAACAGACATCTATCAACAACAATCGGCCAACAGCTGAGGACAAGGCAAGCAAAGCATCTCACTGTATTCTCTGTAACATCTTCCATTGTGATTGGCCGATGACAGCCACTAAACCATCAACAGGTTTAAGCTCAAAGTACAGCTGTAAATAGAAAAGACTCAAGACACAAGCAGCACAACATAATGCCGGCATGTGGTCCAAATCATTAATGCTTTGTGTGTAAGATGTCACCTATCAAGGTGTAGACACTAGTGAGACAAGCCACAAAATATATTTACGTCCACCCACCAAATGCTCAGTTTAAAAGGCACACAATTGCAGGTCTAACAATGCCCTGCATCTACCAGTCCTTTTGTCTGAGTCATCTTAGAGCCTTCCACCATTAAACTAGAAAAGGTGGAAGTAGTCACCCAAAACAGCAGCCAACTTCAGTTAAGTGAAGGTGATCCCCCTACATAAAGTCACCCGTGAGTCCACACACCATTTGCACTGTCTTCACATTTAAAAATGATATCTAGAGGGATTGCACTGCATTTCCCCCTATCAATCTACATGACCTAATCCACATTCCACATCAGATTACAGAAATTATGAAGGATGTAGCAATTGTTTGTGTCTTTCCACCAGAGTTAATGTTTAGTTGAAGCAACTTTGGCAGCTACAAGAGCTGTGAATCCATTTAAATAAGATTGTAACAATCTTGCTCAGGTCTTTGGGCAACTTATCTCTTGTTTCAGTTAAAAATGCACAAGCTCGGTAAGTTTGTAAATTCAAGTATTGTGGTAGCAGCATCAAAGTATGGGTATCCTTGTCACCTGTAGGTACTGGGAATATGTCAGGATTCAAAAAATATATGAAAGTAACAAGGAAAACCTGTCTCAGTCTTCAGAAAACCTAACCTATTGTTGAATTTTCAGAGACAATTACATAAATAGTCAACCAAACCGAAAACCTTGTCCACCAAGAGGTTTTGAAATGTTCCCAGGTGGTCTAGTCTTAGTCCTGATATAGGTTTGCTTGAATATCAGAGACAAGGTTTGAATATTGCTGTTGATGAAAGATTCTTACCAAGTTTACCAAATTGGAGTAAAATTGACAAAAATGACAGACGTCCTTTCTTAAGAATTGTGCAAACTGGATAGAAATGTATTTAAATTATTGGCAGCTGTAATAACTGTCAAATTTACTTCCATCAAGAAATAAAAACTCTAGATTGAGAAGACATAAACATTCAGGATAGTTATTTCCTGAACATGTTTCAATAATTTTGACAAATCCAATGTCATCATTTTTTTTAGATCAAACTGTAAGGCAGCAAAATGTGAAGACTGTGGAATGAGTGTCTAGACTTTCACTAGCCACTGTATGAAAGGAAAAGAGTACCTGAGGTAATTGATAAGACAACCAGACAGAAAACTAAAGTCTACAAGAAAACTAACTGGCAAATACACAGGATGTTGTGGCTATGAGATAAGCATAGAGCAGTGAAATAGAGAGTGATTGTTTCACAGCAAGCTGACAGACACCTGAGAAAAAATATCTGCAAAAGTCCCAATGAGCATTCAACATTCCTGTTGACTTCCACCAGAAGAGAAAACATGTGGTGCAATTAATTGAAAATCTGAGCAAATTTTCAACTGTCATCCAAACATAAAATAGCTTTCAAGAACATAAGGTCACAATGGTAGTTTGTTACAGCCTGAAGAAATAACATATACTTTAAAGCTTTTCTACTTAAAATAGAAGATATATACAATTTCTGCTTAATAAATCCTAAATATAATATTATTTTGCAATGAGTATACTGTTAGTGATGAAGATGAGGATGAGAATAATTACTATGGCAATAAAAATGATAATGTGATAACAATAATAATTACGTTACTTAAAAAATCCTCTTGAAGAAGCTTCATTGTCAGTCAGTAGCAGTAGCTGTGTTAAATGTGTAAACAGTGCATACTCTTCCAAAATGTCTGTTTTCCTTTGTTCTTGGATCATCTGTACATTTATGTAGAAATAAATTATTCACAGGCTGTGCACTTATCTTTATCATATACTGGCTCTTTTTTTTTCCGGGTATTCAAAATCATTTTGGCTAAAGAACAAACAAAAAAAAAGAGGGGACAATATATGCGAGAACCTGAGATAGTGTCCTTCAAGTGGTCTGAGTTTGAGTCTTGCTGTGGTTGTTTTGGGTTTTTTTTTGGCATATGCTATGTAGAAAATGAGGTTGGTTTTTGGCTTTAGTTAGCATGAGAAAGGAAAGGATCCGGGATGGTTAAGACAACGGGTTGGTTGAGGTGACTGAGGTAGGTGTGTGCGCGGGAGGCTGGGATCCACTACGCACACCAGGAGCTTTGTGTCTCAGAGAAGATCCTGAGGAGCCCGATGAAGTTGACCCCACTGCCTGTGCAAAAAGCACACCTGCCAGGGGACAAAAAGAACCAATCAACAAACGCCCCAACGTATGGGTCAGCAGGACAGCCAGAGCGAATCGGACGCTGTCATCCTGACCTACAAACGTCCCGGATGTTGTCGTCGAGTGTGTAGTGGGGAAGCGTATTAAGCTATGGGCGGTTACTGGTGACTCACCAGAGTAAACGACTCCATTGAGCTCCACTGACATGCTGATGCTGCTCACGCCATTAGTGGTGAGATTCAGAGCCGAGTCCTGTCGGCCATCTGAGGGAAGGCAAGAACAGGGTTGGTGGCGTCAAGTCCTATATGAACTTCGGTTATGCACTTGAGCAAGGCACTTGAATACGGTCCCCCCCAAAACTGTACAACAGTCTTACAAATGGAACCTGACATATCAACTGACTCATCGGACAATCTAACATTTACGAGCACACATAAACTATACAACCTTTTATGTCAAATGCCTTGCTGGGCAACTTCATGCATAAACAGTCTTGTTGTATGACCAAACCTTTGAGCAACCACACAAATGTACAGCCAGAGCAATCATTTTCTTTCATTTCCATAGACACAACAGTGTCAATGCAAACTACGCAGCATTCTGTATTTTTCCACTGCTGAGAGGATAACAAAGGACGGTTGTTGACTTGTCGTATCTCTACCTATATTCTGTGTGTTGATGGGCCAAGATTAATCTGCAAGATCAATAGACGCGGCGTTGCTACTTTCCCATTTACTAAGTGAAAATGTTGTGTCTCGAGAGAAAGCTGGATCTTAATAACATGAATCCCCTTAAAGAAATGTCCTGTAGGCCAATGTGTTCCCAGATGATGTGTTGAGAACCACATATGAGTAGCAGACAATCTTCGTATCGTCACTAGAGACTTGGGTTTTGGCTCAGAAACACTTTTTGTCTAACAAAAATCTCTTGTCTAGGTTACAATGTAAAAGGTTCGGAAACCAGTCCTGTGAGCGACAGCCTGGTCAAGAGCGTGGCTAGAAAACACGGGTTCACGAGAAAGGGGCAGCAGGCAGTGACCAATCTCTGCGCCCTCAAATGAGCTAATCTGAAGTGCATAACAAAATGGCCGCCGGCTTCACCTTGGCTGTTGATGCGGATGTTCATGGGCACCTGGGCAGTCATGGCCAGCAGGTTGTGCTGCAGCGCCCTCTGCAGCAGCCGCTGGTGCTCCTCAGCAGGCAGGGCCATTTTCTTCTCCGGGGGCTCGCTGGCCTCCAGCTTGTCCCGCAGCTGCTCCAGCACCGCCACCTGGGCCACCATTGCTGCCTGGGCTGCCTGCACAGCCGCCGCGGAGTGACCAGCCAGGGAGTGACCAGGCATGTGGCCCATGATGGACGTCGGTTGATTGGCCTCCTCTTCTGCAGAGGCGTGGGAAGGAAGAGGTTTAGAGTGAAGGGGGGTTAGGGTTGGTGCACAAGGCATCACTTTGTCTGACGTTACTCTTAGTCACTCTAAAGTTTAGCTATATCTGACAAATGAACTGAAACCACTATTTTGATTAAAACCAATAAATAACCTTCTTTACACCAAATACAAATATTTATTCACTAAACACATCTGTAGCAAAACACCCATCTCTCCAACAACAGTCCAGTCAACATCATTGGACAGACTGCAGCACGCAAAACAGATAACCCCCAAACCTTCCAATCACATACCTTTCTTGATTTTAGCTACGGGAGTGAGAGAACGGACTCCATTGGTGGGCACACCCATCCCCATGTTCTGCATGGACACCTTGGGGGAGGACAACATGGTGGGCGTCCCGTTGGGGGAGTAGGTGAACAGGGAGCTGCCGAAGCTCTGGCGACGGCCCTCCCGTCGGTTGCTGTCGATAGCTGCCTGGAGCTCGTTGGGGTTGCTGAGGCTCCTCTTGTCACATTCGTACGGGTACAAATACTTCATGTATCTGCGTTCAACAAAAAAATCATTTGTACTGAGTCAATGAAAGAACGATCACAATTGATAACTATGCCTTGAAACGGGTTTGCCATTGACATGGGTGTGTGTTTGAACTCACTGTGTCCTGAGAGTAAAGGCGGCGCTAGTTATTGAGGTAGGCAGGTTGAGTCCTTTGGTGATCTCTCTCCACAGCTTCTTGTTAATGACCTCCACCAGGCCACCCTTCTCAGTTACCAACTGGTACAACATGTACAGGTCCAGGACCTGTTTGGCCATGATTGGGATCCTGTTAACAGGGGTTCCTGGGGACGGGAGAAAGACAACTGGTTGCGTGTGGCTGGCGTCATGCTGCTCTCCGTTCTGGTCGAAATCTCTTTCTGATTCGGTTGCTTTGGAGACCTGAGTTTAAACTGAGCGCTCAGGAATTGTTTGGATGAGTAAGGAGTTATGGACAGCCTCAATCGGAGATTCAATGGGAAGTGACCTTGGTGACGAAAATACAACGTTCCAATGGAGAAGGTGTCACAAAAAGCGAGACACTACGTGAAAACACGATCAATGCCATGACTTTTGTGCTTGTTATGTACATCGACAGATCCTGTTATCCTTCAGAAAACATCATAGGTTCTCTAACAATTAGAATAGCAGGCTATAAAATACAACTGTAAATATGTTACTTCCCTATACTGTCTCTAGAGGGCAGTATCGTGTTTTTTGAAAAACTAGGCACATACATTTGTTATCGGTCAAACGTACTGTAAACATCCAATACTGGATTTTCCACACTAACTACCATGATGTTTATTTTATATTCAGTGCTATTACATTCAACATGTTGGCCTAAAACCTCAGAAGTGTGTGTATACAAAATGTAAAATGTGCAGTGCTATTTCAATAGCTCGACTTTTCTCTTCATTGGTTCGAAGAAAACCTATCTTAGTAAAATATGCTTGTATGGATTGGCAATGTTTGGATGCAGCAATTCACACTGGGAATGCTATACCAAAACCAACACCATAAATGACTGAAGCAACAAAGTAACTCTGGAGCCTAAACATACAGTGCAAATACATTCCCTCTCATGTACATTCTAGTTATAGACGTACTGGGAACAGCAAGAGCTTGGCCGACCATAAAGACATCATCTCCAAATGAATACAGATCCTCCCATGTAGGTGAAAGCTGAGAGTGGTGCTTCGCATGTCGATGAAGGGGGAGGGGCCGGAGAACAGAATGGGGCCTCCCAGTACTAACCAACCAAGGCAAACACTTCAAACTCCAACCAGCCATGGCCTCTGTCTGACTCTACTGAATGAGATACAGGGCACGGAAAGCTACTGTACAGTTTGTCAGATCGCACTCTCACCTCTCTTTTGCATGAAGCTGAACAGGTCATCCAGAAACTCTTTTCTCTTTGGGTCCCCATCAAGTTCGTAGAGCTGAGGAGGGCAGAAGAGGGGAGGGGGAGATGAACCAGGTTACAGCTGGGAGCAGATTAACTGGGGGGGGGGATTCAAAGGCATTATTGCCACAAAATGGAGGAAGGAGCCTCAACTTTAGAACGCCATCAAGTCAAGAGAGGAGGCTCGGCCTGATGAAAACCTGATGTGTCCCAGCTGCATTGCAGAAACCTCCGGAAGGTTCAGTGAAAGTTATCAGTCAAAGTGAAGCACAAGCAACTTTCAGTCTACAGATTGCTCACAAATGTCCAAGTCACACTTGCTTTTGACTGACCAGTGTCTCAAACGAATTTGCGGCCTACAAACCAATAATATTCCCGCAGAAAAAAGGTATTCAAAACATTTCCATCCTTGGTGGTTGATTTCCTGGAACGAAATAAATACAGTATATTCTGCTAAATAAGGTCCAGAGTAATTTAAATACCTGCTACAAGTCCTCTATCATTTCAAACAGCTGGAGAAGAGATAACAATGCACATTTGTACTTCTTGACCAACTCCACTCTAGTATTTTAACCAAATCCTACTGTAATATTTTGACCAACTCCACTCTAATATTTTTTCCAGGTCTTGCTGTGGACAACAAACAGGCCATTCTCTTTGTAGAGTTGACCGCTCATTAGAGACGCCAAGCTGCCGTAAGATCTTATTATCAGACGGATGGTGAGCTAGAGGACTAGGTGGGGGATGGGGCGGTAATGTAGGGCTGGAGGCAAGGCAAGTCTTAATTACAGGATGCATGCATTTTGAGGAGTGCCGTGCCATAAATCTTCAAAATGGCTCCCCTTCGTCTCTCCGTCTCTCAGTCCTTCTGTCTACCGCTCTCACAAACACACGTTTCAAATGGATCTCCCCTCTTCCTCCCCGACCGCCGTTTCTCCTCCTCTTCCTCCAGACCACAACCATCTTGTCCTGCCTTCCCGGCCAATCCTCTTCTGACTTCATTCCAATTCCAGGCTCCTGAGACAGACCTACCCTGTCTGGTACAGATAATCTCCTTGACAATAGAACTGTCTGGACAAAATGAGAAACGAGTGAGTGTGTCTGTTTGATGCCTCAGATCATTAATGTAGCCAGTAGAGGGATTTGTCATACTCTCCAGCTGGTATCGGCTACCCTTGGGTTCACAGCTCAACCGTGGAGGTAAGGGGCCCCAATGTACCCAGCCTTCTCATCTAAAAAGCGGGTTGCGGGTTTTCTGGAATCCACATTTTTGTAGCTACTGTTGCAGAGATATTTTCACATGTAAGATCCACTAGTAGTAACTTTCCCCTCAGAGCCTCATGGCTGCTGCTTTAGAGTCGCTCTGTGACTCTGCAACCACTTGTACTTGGAAGGGCAGACTGAGTTAACGCAAACGTTGCTCATTTTCTGTGGTAAAAGTTATCCACTGAAAACATTAGCACGACGCGTCAGGCAGTCTATCAATTAGCAAGGGATTAGCTAACATGCTGCGTTTAGTACGCCAACCTCCTGCATCAAACAAACAAGTAAACAGACAGGCAGTCAAACGCTACTTTATGTCCCAACATTGGCTACTGGGAGGCAGACTCAGAAACTCAAGCTCAAGGCAAGGAGAAAGCTTGCCAGGGAGGCTGACGGCAAACCTTAAAAGATCTGCGGGAGTCTGGGCACTCTCCATTAAAAACATGGTGCATGTTCTCCATGTCTGAGCTGTGGGGGAGGGTGGTAAGTTGGAAGTTATTTCTCCCTAAAATGAACATTAGTCTGTACACATTTAGCAAAAAAGGACACTTTCAATCTTCCAAAACCACGTGGAACATTTTGTTATAATCGGATGAGACCAGGTCAGAACATCTTGGCCTCATCTGCAAATCAAAAATCTGATGAAGGCTTGCTAGCCATGCATAACATTTCGGAGTGTGCCAGGATTAAACCAAGAGTAAAGGAAATGACCTGCTGATTTTGCCATATTTATGGAATGTGCTACATGTTCCTGTCTTCGAATCACTTCTTATAAGAGTGATTGTTTTGGCTCTGTACTGAAAAATCTGTGCTATGTAACTTAACACTAGAAGGACAGACTGTCATTTTCATGCCATGTAAATATAAGAATAAATGCCCCTTCCAGTACCAGACTTCAAAAGAAGTATCTTCAACTAAAGACGAAATAAGACCCCCGGTATATATTGAAGACAGGCATGAGATTCACGTCAAAGTAGAGTTTAATAGCTGGGTGAACTTGAAGCAAGGTGTTTGGATAACCGGCAGCAGAGTAAACATGTCAGTTGGGAAGGTTAAAGGCCAGCAGTAACCACTCTGAACAAGATTACCAACACCATCCCTGACAAACAGTATCAATCTACTTAGGCAAAGCCAGAGCGCTAGCTCATCTCTTTAAACGGTTAACCCTCCTGGTACAAGGTACAAGTGGAACCAACCAATCAGGTTTCGTTCCCCATCCACCCATTAACCGCTTCTCCCTTTAGTTGGCCCCTTCTCTCTGGTATTACTGGATACAGCTGCATCCCTTTCCCAGGAAACTCTTTACTTTGCCCACCCACCCCCAGCAGAACACATCTGTTTATCTCGGTTGGGTGGGGATTGGGGACAACATGTTTTCACATCGACCTAAATCTACACGGCACAAGCCAACGGGCCCCTGATGATCTACATGCATTGCATGGGGCTATGTCACTGAGCACAACGACCAGTCATACCATCGCTGAGATGTTTTGCACGTGCCTCGAACACTCTGCACTCTGCAGGTTTTCTTCCCTGCTCAGGTTCCCCTGTATCCACCCAGAAAGTTACATTTAACATTTAAATGAACAAGAACGGACCAGCCCTTTAATTAATTGGCTGATGGCCCAACCCTTTAATGAATTGGCTGAAGGGCCAGCCCTTTAATGAATTGGCTGATGGACCAGCCCTTTAATGAATTGGCTGACGGACCAGCCCTTTAATGAATTGGCTGGAGGACCAGCCCTTTAATGAATTGGCTGGAGGACCAGCCCTTTAATGAATTGGCTGACCGACCAACTCTTTAATGAATTGGCTGAAGGACCAGCCCTTTAATGAATTGGCTGATGGACCAGTCCTTTAATTAATTGGCTGGAGGACCAGCCCTTTAATGAATTGGCTGACCGACCAGCCCTTTACTGAATTGGCTGACGGACCAGCCCTTTAATGAATTGGCTGACTGACCAGCCCTTTAATGAATTGGCTGACGGACCAGCCCTTTCAATGAACTGGATGACGGACCAGCCCTTTAATGAATTGGCTGACTGACCAGCCCTTTAATGAATTGGCTGACGGACCAGCCCTTTAATGAACTGGATGACGGACCAGCCCTTTAATGAACTGGATGACGGACCAGCCCTTTAATGAATTGCCTGTGAATGGTGTTTAAAATGGATGAGGATTTCATGTTCATGTTACAGTTTCATTCTAACGTTGGGTTTGTTTGTGACTCATGGATTACTGATAAAAGTAAGATAAGTAACAGTATTTCTGAATGCTAAAACTGTACAGGTGAAGCATTCTGGGCAAAAACACACAAAACAGTCTGTTTTTGACAAGAATCATGAATAAATTCCAGCAGAGGTAACCAGGGTTAGCCAAAGAGTGAGAAACGACAGAAATCTGAGTACTACGCAAATCATTCAGGATCCTTGCAACAAGTGTCACATAGCACATAATTGGGCCAACCGACTGAACCCTATCTCCTGGTGGACAATGACAAAGGACAACATTGAGCCGGTGTGTCACACAGGCTTTTGTCTATGAAACACTCAACCTTCCGTTCGCACCTGCCAATCACCTCTGGCTAGAGCTGACATGCACGCGCACGCGCACACGCACGGGGGGGGGGGGGGTGAACATGCAGCTCGACTGGGGGGAGGTTCTGAATAGGGTTTTGTAAATCAGGGACATGATCCCTTTAATTCAAATACCGTGTCCCTAGCCGTGTTGAGCCTACCTGTGTTGAGCCTAGCCGTGTTGAGCCTACCTGTGTTGAGCCTACACTTGTCGCCCCTACCGGTGTTGAGCCTAACCGTGTTGAGCCTAGCTGGGTCCCATCTATCCTACTTTGGTTTTTATGCATATTGCAAGTGAACCCGGGACAGTTTAACAACCAAAAGGGGAGCTGACGGTTCCAAATGACTCATTATCACAGCCACACTTTGATTTCCAACTCAGAAGATATAAAACCACAACTCCACCTAAAAAACCACAAGTGATGGGTACCCACGGCAGTGAGACCAAGCTAACAACCTTTTATTCTCAGAAGAAGGCAAATAAAGCTAATAAGGTCTATATTATCAAGACTTCCTCAAGAGGATTTTTTTTTTTTTAAATAACTGGCCTGTATTAACTGAAAATGAAGACATCATAAAATACTGAACATTTACAGGGAACCAGTATAGCAGAGTTAGTAGTAGATTTTGGAAGTGAAAATAAAAAGATCATATGTGGGCTAAGGAGACTTGCAGAATCTATCAAAGAACAGTGCAGTATGTAAAAAAAGATTAACATATTCTCAAACCCCAAACCGTTTTCTGCAATGAGAAGACAAAATGTGTTTCACACCTGTGGATGGTCAGTAAATGAATAGTAAATACAGTTCCACTCTATATTTGAATGAGCCGAAACTAGTTACATAAAAAAGGCTTTGTTAGATGGCTGGTAATGAAAATATTTTTCAGTCAGTCTTTTCATTACTAGCCTTCACACCACAGAACATGACTGGCCTCCAAACAACCAAACCCCCAGTTAGCTATGTAACACTTTATCACACCTTATTGAGATGTCATCTAAACAAATACACAAACCTCAGAATGAGCAGACATGTCTTAACTTTCAGCTTTTTCAGTCACTAATCTGACAGAGGCAGAACCACACCAAACATGCCCCAACACATCTTCATCCCGAATGAATTCCTGACCTTTCAATCCAAGATTCACGTAATGGACAAAGAGTTGGGACACTATCTTAAGAAGCTAGCAAAAACAAAACAAAAACATTACATTTGCTTCATTCTTAGTACAGCAGCAGCGATTGATGATGATCAATAACAAATAAATAATTTAGGATTTACAGTATTTTGCTGTTTTGCTACCTAACTATAGTAAAGGAAAACGCACATTTTACCATTTTTAATCCTGTCAGAAAATATGCTCAAAGCAAATGCTTCATTTAATTGATTCGCATCAACAGACGGTTGGAGGAATCCAGAACAGGGCTGAAGTCCAAGTAACAGTCATGTGTCTCATCCAATACATTTACAGTTGACATTAAAAATAGAGTGAACAGCATTTGACAATACATGACATGGAAATAGAATGAACACTATTCAATGATGTGTATCCCGTTGCCACTGGGGCCCAGCTGTTCTTACATACGGCCTTTATAGACCCCCATAGGAATGTGGACTAGCTGACTCTGGGAGTGTCTCCATGCGTGTGCAGTAACACAATATGGCGTCAGAGCATGTGTTATTAAAGTTTAGCATTTGTGTATTTCGATTTGGTTGAAAAAGTACATTTTCGAATTTGGATGCATTTCCGTTGGTTTCCAAACCATTTTAGCCCGTTTGAATTTATTTTCTTTTTTCACACACATTTCTACAAATTCATATGATATAATTTTTGTTGGCAACTTTTTTGAAACAATTATTTTATGTAATTGGAGGCAAATGTTTGTGCACAACTATGAACAATTGCTTCACAAAGGCAACAGAATATATCTCTGCAATAACTGTCCTGCAATAAACTCACAATTGACCAACAACACCGGTCGCAAAAAGTCCCTGAGAAAACCAGAACACAGGCATCAATTTCATCCAGTATCAGTGCAGTTCTCTCCCATTTCAGATGTCCAAAATCAAAAAAATATTATTGGTTTTACTTTAGTTTTTTAACCTAACATTTCTAGTTCCAGTTAAGTTAAACAAAAATATGTTGCATATTGTTTTGCAGTTATACTTTAAGCTTTCAGTTACTATGCTCATCTTGGTCAGAGGTTAGGACTCATCCCTCACAGAGGTTATGTCTCACCCTTCACAGAGGTTATGTCTCACCCTTCACAGAGGTTGTCTCACCCTTCACAGAGGTTATGTCTCACCCTTCACAGAGGTTATGTCTCACCCTTCACAGTGCTGAATGGGTTCGTACGAAATGCGTACAGTACCAATATAAAAGATTGCCCCTATCCCATCTGCAGCTTGGCTACTTACACTGTACATTGACAGTGGTCAATGTGTTCTGAGAGATGACGATTCTGATAATAATGATGTAATGTAATACAAGCACACAACACACGCATAAGACGAAATGCGCATTGGGATGAAAACTCATCTTATTTACAGTATCAACATTTACATACACTTAACAAGGAGACTGTCACATTCCGGGTTGTCGTGAAAACAAAGAGTTTCCTTGTCTTATTGTGAGGAACATTCGTTGCGCTCATGACACCAGTATTACATTGGGTTGATCTGAAGTGCCTTGTTGAAGTAACACTATAATGTTATATGGTTAAACTTAGATACTCATGTTAATCCAATAATCTTTCAGATGAAGCCCACCTGACCCAGATTGTAGACTTTCACTCAAACTGTGCACATAGCAAAATGACTGAATATTCTTATCATGCTACTAAATTTATCTTCCACAGTATTTCCTTAGCTCTTTACTGAAAAGTGACGTTTGGTGAACTTCAGTATCCCCACTTTTGGCTTAATCATGTCCCTGATACATCCAAATAGCTCTGTTTCAATTGCTAGTATGCATATACGCTTTTGATACTTTTCTTCTAGAGGAAACATTTCAATTTAGCCTCATCCATACAGGCCAATGACAAGGTAAAAGGGTTTAAGACGGGCTCAAGCTGTTTTCTTTTGAACGTCCTTACTGAAAAGCGATAGCCAAAGAATGAAAGCACAGAGAAGTAAACATCTGCAAACGCAATGAAAAAGGCCATTCATGGAGTCAGATTGGGATTTATGATGCCATTGGCTTCCCTGCTTGCTTGAGGAACAATAGAGGAGAAAATGAGAACAAAACAGAACCCCCCCATGTCATGAGACACCTGGACTATCTATTGAGATGTGCCTTTAGTTGAGGAAATCATGTGATAATGGAGGGTAAAAGGTGACTGGAGGCACAGTGAGACTACACAGCCTAATGAACAGTATCATGTTTACGAACGCCTAAAAAGGTTGGGCGCCACAGTGAAAGAGCTGCAGATTCACATATAAGCAATGTCAATGGGCGCGGAATTGTTTTATTGGCACGAACAAGAACAAGAACTGGTTCTATGAAAGATAACATCACCAAACCAAACAAACTGGTATTTTAAAAAGACGGGACATTTTTTTCACCCTAGATTGTCGCCTCGGGGACTGATAAGCAACATTGAACCAATTGAGGCTCAAAATATCAGACTGACAGTGAGACACATCTAATGACTACTAATGCATAGACTGAAAGTATTTATTCAGCGCCAGTGGAGATCACATGATAATGGCGTCTCTAACAGTGAAAAGATTGAGATTGAGATAGAAAAGAAGGGTTAAACAGAAACTCCCAACACGCACCACCTAGCAGGTCTGGCACACAACTGAAGTGAAGCATATCAAAGACACGGTCTACATCTGTTAAGTAAGGCTCCAGTTGTTTGTGTAGCAAAGGGCCCGGTTTTACGTGCCCCGTGTGTCAATCAGAATGATTGATGGCCAGGGCTGTGAGGGTAATGGTTCCCGCCCCCCAAGCAGCCCTTTCCATGGGGATGGGGTTCTTCAGGAAAAGAGATGTCCTGGCCGCGTGGCTGGACCATTACAGATCAATACGTCGGAGGGGTGAACGTTTAACCTCGGCTGACCCTTGATTTGTGCCTTGCTTGTCAGCTGTCCTCCCCTATGTTGGAAAGTGAGTTAAGGGACAAAGAACCACGGAGGAAGCGGAAAGAGCCGCGCAAGCTCACCTCCTACCAAGACAAAATGGTGGACTTGTTTTTGACAAGAAGACCTGCCACCAAGGACATGCAAGGTTCAGTTTGGTCAATCTCAGGTCATTTCCAGAAGCAAGGTCGTGCTTATGAAGTGTATTTCCTCTTGCCAAGATCTCTCGGTCACCAATACATTTTCATTTCTGCGGGGTTGACACTTGGTTAAGTTTAGGCATGTTTCTGAAATCCAAGGTAACGTAGCCAATGTCCGTGACATTTCTATTTCCCCTTGATTTCTTTAAACTTGCAAATGTCACGAGTTAATGGAGAAATGTTTCAAGGCGTGTCAAGGCGACGGAACATATACATGGTATTTACGGGGAAATGCATGTTTTTTATTTCTCTTTGTTTCTTGACGTACAACTAACCAACAGTCATTGCATTTTTGTCACATGGCTCTTTTCCACTGCATGGTACTGGTTCAACTCTACTCGCCTCGCTTCCATGCTACTATTGTGTTACGGCACAAGGTCAGATTGCAGGCTTTCAAGGCAAGAGGTGTAGAGAAACAATGAGAGGCACAAGTCTAGTTTGGAAATGTATAGATTAGAGAACACAAAAGACTCAGGCCAATCCACAGACACTCAAATAGGCCTTAAGACTTGACAGTCAGTCTAGCCATAAAAAAAAAAAACGATTTAGCCGATAAAACAAAACCACAGTGTACAATCTAAGTGTAGTCCTTGACTGTGTATTAGAAGTCATGATTTAATGTTGAGAGAAAATACAAGGCCAGTTTTTAACAGAAGACAATTATAGGTACGTTTAAACTCCAAACTCTGAAATTGGAACACAAGAAAAAGGCACTGGTCTTTATGCAATCTTTGTTTACATTCCTGATACATGCTATCCCCCCTCAACGCCATGTTGAGCGCCTGCCAATTCCCAGAATCCCCGTCTGCACAGTTCTGACATCAGCTGCATGGTGGAATAAGCTGGGCACTTCGAAACACTCCACTTCGCAGCCACAAGACAGTATTCACTACAGTTGTACTGTTTGGCTGCTGTTCAAAATGTAACGCCTCCGTGCTCCCTCCCTCCGCCCCTCTGTCCCACACCCGGTTACCTCCCTTCCTCCCTTCCTCCCTCACACCCACAGTTACCTCCCTTCCTCCCTTCCTCCCTCACACCCACAGTTACTTCCCTTCCTCCCTCACACCCACAGTTACCTCCCTTCCTCCCTTCCTCCCTCACACCCACAGTTACCTCGCTCTGTCCCTCCCTCTCACAGTTACCTCACTCTCTCTCAGTATAGGTGTTCCAATACTGTTCCTTCTGCTTTGTTTTTAATGGGATAACTGGTTCCATTAACCTGTGTTTTTGGGTCTCGCAAAGCAGTAAGATCAATTTTGATATCACATTAAACAGATCAGATCCCATAAAAAGCTTGGCTTAACTTCAAATCCCCATCTATTTATATAAAAAACAATATTTATAGAAGAATTTGTACCAGTATATATTATACCAACCATGCCCATGCTGGAGGAGCTCACTGCCCTCTCTTGTTGAAAACGGCTGTATCTGTATTAGATCTAAAAACATTGATACTCTTTTATTGTTGTTAGGCTGGAGGCTTTAGGTGAAAAGTTTTAATTCGGTAATACTCAAAGAGTTGGAATCATCCAGATTCCTGTTTGTTGTGTGTGTGTGTGTGTGTGGGTGTGCACACACACACACACACACACACACACACACACACATATATAAATAAATAGCTCTGGAAAAATTGAAAGAGCACTGCAAATTGAATGCTTCTGTTCCTAACTCAAAACTATCCTGTTCAACTTTTTTGAAAAGGAAAGAAAAATGTACAGTGGCCTCTAAATTTAAGCAATATATATATATATATATATATATATATATATATATATATATATATATATATATATATATATATATATATATATATATATATATATATATATATATATATATATATATATATATATATATATATATATATATATATATATATATATATATATATATATATATATATATAAGATCACATTTTACTCTGTCTGGTTTGCCGTTCCAGATAAAGTGAAATATTGCTTCTCTCACATGACTTCACATCTAGTCGTTAGAGTCATGAATAAATGTGAACTGTGACCTTTAGGTTATTGGTCCAACGCTCTAACCGCTAGAACCCACCCAAAGGTTCCCCGGGGCAGTTTACGCCGGATAATTTGACAACAGAATCTTTCAATGGGTTGTCAGCATATGATTCAGTAGTCCGTTGAGCTGCACAAATGGTTGAAACACAGAAATGCAGAGAGAACTGGAATAAGAACAACAAACGGACAGCAGCCAGTTATCTGATAGTAATAACTGTCAAAAAAATACTGACAATTTGACACGCAAATCGGCGTGGCAGTCGCTTATGACCACAATATGTGTACTGGTTTAACCTAAGGACACACGTTCTTTTAATATGGGAGAGCTGTAACGACAGAACCGCTGACAAACTCTCCCGGGCAAACATCAAGGAACGTCCTCAACATAGGAGCCAAATCAAGCTGGAAAAGCAATTCCAATAAGTGTGTCACTCTGGAACATCGACTCCGTTTCACCGTTCATTTCCTGTGGTCACTTCCCCCGTTCTGCGTGTGTGCTTGCAAATCAATCTTTAATGCCAACAACTCCCTGATAATAGTGAACGCAATGAATTTTTAAAGAGATACCCTCTTTACGATCCATCTGGGGTCCATCTGCCCTGCTGTTTGCATTTAAAGTACAGAAGGACAGAGACTCGGTGGGGCACGTCAAAGGACTTCTCTGCTTTTGGAGTTTTCTAGGCGGGGGGATGAGAGCGTAACGGGAGAGGGGCTGCGCATCCCAGCGGGAAGGTAAACGCGACGGTTTCCGAGGCCCTCTCCACTTCGTCTGAGGATAAGCGGAAGACATTCCCCTCAGACAAAACGACCGTTGTTGTCAGTCAAGCAAAATTGCCAAAAGGTTGAAAATCCAAAGCAGCGGATGTTTTTTGGCAGAATTCTGTATTCTTTGTCATTTTATGTTTCTATCATGACTGTATGTCTAATAAATCATTGTGTTTATTTAGTGTTTTTATTTTCATTCCCTGAGCCACCTTTGGTTCTTGAAATCATCCGACTGTGTCAGTTTACCTTGGCCGCACTGATTGGTTGATAGAATGGTCTAAAGCACCAGTAAGAAACACTGGTCTAATGACAAGGGCCAATAACACTTCAGGTTTTCATTGCCAACATCTAATCGGACACAGAGTCCCGAGACACCAGGTGAAGACAATTAACTACCAACTAAAAAACAGCTAAAACCCAACTATTACCTGGATGCCCAGTCACTGATTAATGGGTTAAGTCACTGGTTAGATAATTGGTTAATTATGACTGTGACGCTGTAATCTATGGCAAAGTTTCTATAACATTAGAAAATACAGTAAACACTGTACAGTCCAGTACAGAAAACCGATAAAAACTACACTTTTCACCGTTTCAGAGCATTATGTCGACCTCATAGTGTTGCAGTATCATCAAACAAACAGGACGGTTTGTCTTAAATCCACTGGTGAATTCCTTTCAATCGAAGGTTGTTTCCTGGCGTTTCTGGAGTTATGCGGTTATGCTTGCTACACTGCATCCTGTGGCGCTACCCCCCGAAGCAAACGTTTAAATGTGTCGGAAGCAGCCGAAGAGCTGGTTAAGGCACATTAGCTAAAGGGTTAAAGCCAGTAACACTAAATATTGGCGTTAAGAAACGGTTTTGACCCTCAGGTAAATGAGCACATAGGGTACTATTTCAGAGGCCGCCCATTTCCTACATAGTGCACTAGTTTCTGAGGTGCCCTAGTGAATATGGATCCACTATGGTAGAGGTAGAGGGTAGAAGAAAACAAGGAAGGGCACTTCCGTGTGTTTACGGAACACGTCTGTGTCGTTCTCTCTCGCGCCTGTGAAATATTCGCAACCGTTTTGGTAGAGGCTCATTTTAACTGCACCGATCGGTTGAAGTGGCCCAGAAAACTGCGGATTCCTCCGTCCCGTGACCGTAATAATGAGTGGATATGACGACCTCTGCCTTCTCAGATGTCGACCGGTAACAGATACAAGGGCCTGCAGGTCTGAAGGGAGAAAAATATTCCCTCAGCTTTAAAAGGGAGCAA
The DNA here is from genome assembly GCA_016801105.1 of Esox niger. Classification (NCBI taxonomy): domain Eukaryota; kingdom Metazoa; phylum Chordata; class Actinopteri; order Esociformes; family Esocidae; genus Esox; species Esox niger. The sequence goes on from JACXGJ010001908.1 coordinate 51,394, forward strand.
ACAACACTGAATGGAAAAAGAGGGCTGGTAATAAAAGTAGTGCTGCCATATCAAAATATCAGGGGGCAGGTGTAGATGCGGGCGTCAGGGGGGGGATTTGTGTCACAGAAATACCACAGCTCAAATGGCACTCGACCAGGGGCAAATCAGTTTCGTTGGCAAAATATTATCCACTGCTGCTATAATTTGATATGCACCTATTGAACCCGTTTTTGATTCAGCTGCGCGCGTCTGCCGGCAGAAGATATCTCCTATCGAACGCCGCAGGAAACGCGCCTCCAGGTTTTGATTAATTCATGACCACATTTATTTTCTTATCCGACCACACGGAGGCTGATTTGGTCTGACCTTTCCGCAGCTAAGCGGGTAGCAGACGGGGCTGAATATCCAGCTGTCATCTCGCACCCACCTGAACGACTAGCTGGTGCGCGTGGCCGACGTTTCCGCCGGGAAAGGCTCCAACCGACACAGACTGATAGAGACAGGCAGCATTTCTGTGAAGGACTTGTCCAGAATGGCCAGATTATCAGTCTGCCTCAGGCACATTCCAACAGCCTCCACCCTCCTGCCCAAAATAAACTGTAGGTTACCGTCTTAAAAAGCCCTTCCTCTCAAGGGAGAAGCACATGCTAGGCAATCCAGCGCTAATAATCATCTGCAATCAAGGAAGAAAATGCATAAAATGCTTATTATGAAAGCATAAGGTTTTAGTTCTATGTGGTTTTAGTTCTATGTGTTTCTTCATGGTTTGGAGTGATTGGGTGAGGCAAAACTGAATTCCACAATCAGCATTAGCATTGGATCATTATCTTAACTGATATGGTACCATACTGTTACTATTGATTATATAACGGCCAATAATACCCATGTATTCTGGGGTGACCACGATATACAAACGCAGATCATTCCAGAAAGAAAGGTACTGCATGACGAAATGCACTAAAACACGCCAAATTCCACATATCATGTCCTGAGCCTTTAATAGACCCATGTAATAACTGGTTGCGAGACACAATTCCAGTAATTCACACAGAGTTGAAGGAGCACACACCCTTAGATAAGTGTATGTCTTATATGAGGGTTTTTATCTGGTTACACTGTAATATAGTCATTACATAACGTCCTGTATAACAATGACCTACGGTCCACAGATGGTCGTCTCGCAGCTAGGTGAGAAGAAATGAGCCATGGAGGGAATGTAATACTAAAGTTGTCAAGTGAAGTTTTATACCACACAGCTGAAATGTTTTATTGAACATAAATTCTGGCTAACAAGGAAAATGTCTACACATTAACGGGCATTCACGCCATCACAGGTTTATCATGCACAGCTTTACTAAGCATTCCTATGACATTGTGCGTTTTCAAGTCTTGCTTTTGGAATACCAATGAAAAAGTCATTCTGAATTTAATAAAAATATCTGACACCCAACTAACCTGAAGCACTGTTCGTTTCGCATGGCTGTGTAGCAAACAAATACCTTGCATGTAAAACGTAAAAATAAAATACTAGCAACGAGCAAATGTGCAGCTAGCAACGAGTGTTAGTAGAAACTGTCATATGTTTTATCATTGGCTTAAAACACAATACAGTCTAATGTTGTACCAATACCTTTTCAACAACTCATATTTAGCATTGGCTAACTTATTTCTTTGCATTATCTACAATGGAAAGAAGTACATAGCCAGATTTTAAATAATAGGTTCGTTTTTGAGCGCAACCAAAAAAATAATTTTCTGGTCCACCTCAAGCTCAAACCATACTCTCAAACAAAGCTGCTTACAACTGAAATCATTCAACTGACAACAATCCCACTGTATCCATACAACACTCTCAAATGAGCCTCTAAATCATATCAAAACCAACAAAGTGTTTGCACTAAACACAGTCCTTCTGAAGACGGTTAAACAGAGACTCAGCAATATGACATCATTATGCACAGTGAGGGAATTTCCTGTTTACATCAACACAACACCCATTTGCGAAGACCACTTCTGATGCAAGCTTGCTTCAAATGAGGGAGAGTGCAGATTAGAGCGCCAAATTAAAAGCAAAAAGTTGCATTCTTGGCTAATTGAATTGAATTCCGCCATTGGTGAAATCTGCAAACAGGAAGGCATCCTGTTGTGTGTGATGATGTCATATGATTGAATCTATCTTCCCACTATATCCCCTGCCCATTGCTCCTACCTGTCTGAACTGCTCTTCGTAGGTCCAGTCTCCATGGTCCTGGCCCACCTGCTGGCTGTGGGATCCGTGTGGGGGAAGGACAGCCACGCGGGGCTCCCGGTCAGGGCCAATCCCGGTGCTGGGACGTGCCGGCTTCAGGAGTTGCGAGTGGGGGTGCAGGTGACGGTGGGGCAGTAGCAGGATGCCTTTTCCCGGGGCCACCGCCTCTCGGCCAGTGGGCAGCCCCTCGTCCACCAGGTCGTCCGCGTAGCCCTCCTCCATCTCGCCCTCAAAGTCCTCCTCGTGCCACTTCTGCTTTCTGCAGCCGGGAAACAAGGGCAGCATTACAACACCCGGTGTGCACACATATGGCAGTAAACATGCATTGGGATGTGCAAGTCCCCATGTGAAATCACCCAAGACCAATGATAATTCAGATTTATAGCCAGTTAAACGCATGACTGAGAGGTTACATAGACTGGGCCGGATGGTGAAGACCAGCGAAATGTAAATGAAATGCTCTGGCCTTAGGTAAACTCAGTCACAAAGAACAGTCAGGCATTTAAACAGGATATATCACGAGGCAGTCCCACTTACATATGCTCCTCTTCCTCTGAGCCCAGCATATCCTTGTACTGCTCCTCTTCCTCCGAGCCAATCATATCCACGTACTGCTCCCCGCCGCCTTCTTCGTCGTCGTCGTCGTCCTCCTCTTCCTCCTCGTCCTCACCGCCGCTGCTGCGCTCCGACAGGGAGCTGTCCGAGGACCTCTGCAGCCCGGCCGCCGCGGCTCTCATGGCCGCCAGCGCGGCCATCTGGGCCGACTCGGTGGCGGGGCTGCCCATCCGCTCGTCGCCGGCGCCGGTCGGGGCGCGGCAGTGCCCCTGCAAAGCCCCGCCCTGCTGCACATGCTGCTGCTCCAGCTCCATCAGTAACTTGGCCCTCTGCTGCCGGTGCAGGTTCTCCATCACAGCTTGGAGCTTCATGGCCCGCGAACGTGTTCTCCTGCCCAACGCCAACAGCTCCCGTCACAGGCCGGCGGGGGGGGGCGGGGGGGGGGCTGTCGCCTCTCTGGGTGCCGGTGCTCAGCAGCTGGATATAAAGCCCGACCAGTGGCTGGAGCGGGTTGGCTCTCACAACAGGCGGGTCAGCCAGGTCCGGCTCCAGAGACACTGCCTCTCGGCACCGCAGGCTTTGGTCTCGGCTGCAGTTCCTCTGCGCAGCCCGCCCCTCCGTGTCTGATCAGGACTCCCCACTATGCAGGCTGTGTGAGCGCGGTACTTAGATGCTGGCGGCTAAAGTGATGCAAATGCCTTTTTGCGGACAACACCGGAAGGGCTTCAGCAGGGCCTGTGGGAGGAAAGGCACGTGAGACAAAGCACTTGTCGCCGGCTTTACATTGTCACTTCCTCTGTGTTGCTTCACATGTTGGTTAGAATAGACGGTCAGCCGGCTGCCAAGTCAAGCTGTTCAGAAAGAGATTGAACTCATAGAAAAGTATGCCTTTTTAGTGTGTCTTCAAGATTCCCTTCAATTTACTGCTCCGTTTTCCAGCATATTTGAAGGAAATTGATGTATGATTAAACTAGGAAACGCTAGTTGAGCTAAAAGTGAATTTCTTTTAACCAGGGAATACTAGTGAACAGTTACGGATGGTTGAAAATATGTATTATAAGAACCACGGCTGCAGTTGCTTCACAATGTTTTTTCTGCCGATTCAAAAGACCCAGAGCATCCCAAACCTTCTGTGCATGTCCTGACAATGTTCATCATTAGCAATTTCTCTCTCCATTTTCTGACTGGCGTCTAGTAATTAGCGATTCAACTAGACAAAACGCTAAGCGTTAGATGACGTGGGTGGTCATCAAAACAAGGAATGAGGTGAGCGCGCTATGACAACATACGACGAGCGCCCAGGCGTCACAAGGTCAACAATTGCTGCAGTTTGCCGCGGCCTAAACAGACCAGCCTGGCAAATGACGCTCGTTGAAGACTGATATGAGGCTTAGATGTATGTGATTCAACTGTGGCCAAACTAATTGGACAGTCAATGTGTAAATGCTTTACAGACCATCTACAGCGTATCCTTAACATTTCTATCAATTATCTAATAACACAAACCGTAAACCTCATTTTCCCTAGAACCTTAACATTTTCCCTAACCCATACACTAAGGCTTATTCTGAACATAATCTTAACATTACCAAGCATTTACTTAGATTTTGATAGTTTGTTAACAGTATGAACATCTGTAGTGCATTTACAGATGGTCATTCTGACTATTCAAATGTAACCTAACATTTACATACAGCATCTCTCATGGACATGAATGGGAAGTTCAATGAACAAACCATATGCCGGTAAAAAAATATAAATTTGAGGTGGAAATCTAAGAGACAATCCTGACTGAATAGCATGGTGTGAATAATCACAATTAAAAATGTTACTATAGTTGCAGAAATCCCCAAATGTCCTGTGTAACCTGAAATCCTTGGATATCCAGTTTATTTAATCCAGATTTCAGGAAACTTAAGAAGGTTTTTCTAGAAATGAAAGGAATTTAACATTTGTTTTAACACTGAATATTACTCAATGAATGTTCTACGATAAACACAATATTTTTGCGCTAGGCACAAACGACTCTCACATAGAATGTATAGGAAGATACATACAGGTATATTTGAGCAAACTTGGCCTAAATGAACATATCAATACCTGGCACAAGCTATAAGAGGAAAGGTCTTCATTGGGATTGAACAACACTTGGGTCACATCTAGCTCACAGCGAAGATAAGCTTAACACGCGGTGTTCTAGAATCAATAGTACACGTTGACAGGGATATGAAGACACGTGTGTTTAGAACGGCCTAGGCAGATGCTGAAATGACACCCTTGCCATGAGACAGGATAGTGCTCATGATGACTCTGCTTTTTACCAGAGGGAGACGGAGTGAGAGAGAGAGAGAGAAAAAGAGAGAAAGAAATAGAAGGAAAAGTGAACACAGAGACAGAAATGGCGCTGGCAAAACCTTTGCCAGATCTTTCGTCACTTTGTGGATCAGGACTCATGTAGAGTTTGTGCTCATATTTGTATTCATATCCTGGCAGAAATTGTCATTTTGAAAATATGACTGAAATATGACTGATCATGCAAAAAAAAAAAACTGTCATTACCACATATTTGTTTGGTTCCTTTTTAAAATCATTATGACAACAGAATTCACCCAAAAGGCCAAATGGCCCTAATCAAAAGTTTACATATCCGTGAATATTTGGTCTTGTTACAGACACACGGGGTGACACATGGGTGAAAATGATTTTAGCCAAAACTGACAGAAGAATTTTTCAGGATACAAAGACAAATACACAGGTAACCTCATGAGAAATATTTGATATATACGATATTTGAACAAAAATGAGCTGCATGGTCGAGTTGCAAGAAAGAAGCCTTTACTGCGCCAATGCCACAAAAAAAGCCCGGTTACAATATGACGACAACACCTTGACACACCTCACAGCTTCTGGCACACTGTAATTTGGAGTGACGAGACCAAAATAGAGCTTTATGGTCACAACCACAAGCGCTATGTTGGGTGAGAGGTCAACAAAGCCTATAGTGTACAGAATATGATCCCCACCGTGAAGCATGGTGGCTCACAGATGTTGTGGGGCTGTGTGAGCTCTTTGCTTTTCCTGAACAAAATACACTGGGTTGGGGAGGGTTAGTCGTTCCTTAAACACCTTGTCGGCGACACCTGTGAATTCCCACAAACACGGTACCATGGAGCCAAGAACGAGGCTGAATAAATATTAGACCATTCATACCCTGTTCTTTTAATAGGGAAGTGTTGCCACATACTAAATCACGGTTATATTAACAACTTTGGAACTATGTTGTCTTTGAGTGATTGTGTAACGCTTGGCGTTTTGCCGAACATATGTCAGGTGAGCTTTCCGGTGTGAACCAGGTACATGTAACCAAAGGTAATTGACCAGGGTGAATAGAGTAAATACAGCTACACTGCTACACTGTTGTAGGAAAGGTTACTCCATTTAACTGAAGTAAAAACAGAGAACAGTGTGTACAACTGTTGAGTGGACGTAAAGGCGTACGCTAACCTCAAGGTAGTTGAGGTTCATGTACATAATGTGTGGGGTAAGGAATTTATGCAACAGGAAGGACAATAAACAGTAGCAGCAATGTATGTGTGTATGTGATGTATGTGTGTATGTGGCTCCATTCTGTCTGAATGACTGCTCACGTTCAACAGCTTTATGGCTTGTGGGTAGAAGATGCCATGAAGTCAAACCGGTGGACGGTCTGTTGAAATGAAGAATAAGGATGAACGAGAGTTAATGGGTTCTTTCTTTAACCTAGTGGCACAAAAACTGAGGGAGGGCTGAGGGCGGAAGATTGTCCTGTTTGTTCAGACCTCGCTGAGAGATAAGGAAAATGCAAAGGGGTCTAATTCCAAAGTGATAAAGGGTCTATGAGGCCTTAGAAGTGAGCTCCGACATTCAGCTACAGAGAACTAAAAAATGGCCAGAATTGAAATTGTGCATTTGTAAAATTTTACTTTTGCAGAGTAGATTTAACAAGCAAGCCAGAAATCTATGGAAAATAGCGAGTTTAATTAACTGCCATCCTTGACACAAATGAGCAAAAACATCACAAAATACTGAGCTACACTGTATGTCCAAAACATGCTAACATGGTAATATGTATTACAGGGTGGCAAGTGGCCAGTAGTTAGAGAATCTGATTACTGATCTAATTTTATCATCACATAAAATGGCTAACATTAGAATCAGGTGCACGAAAACAGAAGCGTGTGGGCTTGTTTACACTACATTTTCCGAGACGCATCTAAGACTCGGGACGCTAGATTGTTTTGTAGTGTAAACTTGCGGAAATCCATAGCTCTGGCGTTTTGGTCTGAGGCAGTGTGCGCCACATTTTCAAAAGAGCACCCCCAGATCTGTATCAGGTTTCTGGGCAGTGCACCCCCATGTGGCTGGGCTTTCCCATGACCGGCGCGCACAATCCTGCATGGTACTTCTTTAATATGTAGGTGTAAATTCAAACCCAATGGAAATGATTATGTAAACCAGAATAAGTCTATCTAGAGTGTTGTCCTCTTTCCCATAATGAAAAAAGCCCTAAATTGGGAGGGTCCAGCCTTCCATCAAGATAAGAAACGTGTTCTGGGTCGATCTATATGGGTGCGGTAACTCATCATTCCAAGATCAACAAGACCAATCCGAGGATCTCAGAAGAAAGAACACTGATGGCCATGAGCTGAGGTACATAATTCCACTGTTCGAAGGATTAACTACAAATGGAGAAAACGGCTCAAGCCATAAGATGCACATAGAAGACTCTGAGAACCGCAGGGTCACGTCAAGGGATCTACCGGCTTCTCTTGCCACAATTGATATTAAAGTGCACAAGTTAACTGTCAGCAAAAACTATGCCTACATGGGAGGTCAAGAAGGAAGAAGCTTCTGCTTTCAAAACAGAATTTATGACTGCCGTTTGCCAGACCGAACTCCAGATAAAGGCCAAAACTCCTGAAACGTTGTGCTCTGGACGTATATCAAAGGTGTTTGGACGCAATATCATACACCATGTTTGGTGAGCATGAAACACAGCGTTTGAACAGAAAAATCTCCTACCAACCATAAAGAATGGAGGTGTTGAGGTTATGGAATGGGGCACTTTGCTACCCCTGGACATGGTCAAACATGAATTCCAGAGGATTATTGAGAACGCAAGGCCATCTGGCAAAAACCTGAACCGAACGTCAATCTGGAAACAGGCCAAACCACACAAGCAAATAATTCCAAAGTATAACCTTTCCATGTCTTTTGTTAAATTAAGTTCCGATGTCCAAATATGTACAAAATAATTTTCCAGCAGCAGTGCATACCTTTCACATGATTGTAACAGGTTTTAGTACAGACATTGCAATTGAGGACATCAACCATTTGATTAAAGTAGACAACATCTAATTGGTTCACTCATGGTTTGGAATCTAGGATCGTAAGTCACACCTGTAGAATCCAGGGTGGTTTAGAGTATGAAGAAAAGTATTGTGGGTGTCAAAAGCGAGTATAAGGAGGTTACAAGTCAACCCAAATTGATAAACTAACCGGCAAGCAAGTTTAAATGGGGAATACATCAGTCACTCTGATACATTTTATAGATAAAGATTATTTGCAACATTTAATTAAAAGAGCAACTGCAGTTGTCTACTGGTCATTTTGCTTGTTTTTATGCTAGTAGTACATTAAAGATATTTCTGTCCTTCAGCAAACACTCAGAATGACTCATAATAATGAACTGATATAATTTCATACTGACCCCCAACGGGATTCAAACCCACAACCATGGCATTACAAGCAGCATGCCCAACATGGTAAGTCAGCTACATTGGACCTTTTCAAAGGTGTTTCAACCAAATATTAATGATAGGCTCCTCATATAGAAGCTGGTCAATGGCACTAGTCATGAATATGTGGTGTGCTGTAAATCTCCAGGTATTATCTCTGGACTTGTGGTGAACCCATTACACCAACAACAAGAACACTTTACACCACCCTCTCCCAGAACCCATTCAGAATGTGGCCCAAGACTCCAACCTGCTTAGCAAAGCCAGACATGAATTAGGTTGGTCCAATTTCACAATAATCATAATCCAATGATCTTATTATTATAAGTTCTGAGGAATTTTAAGTCACTTTCAATCACACGCCCATATCCAGCCATTCAGAACATTCTGACACAGTGTGTTACCTACTGACTATTGGGCAATTCCGTGGTTACAGTAAACCAGAGGTTTCACTTCAAAATGTATGTCAAACAAAACCAATGATGGCAAATTTAAAAATCACATTCACTTGAAGCACAGTGCAGACGTAAGGCCCCGTTGACATTTTAAAGTGAAACATCTGAGTTTCAGTGTCACTGCTTCAACACAGCGATTGAATGAACCAGCAAGGTAGTTTTTATTCGGTTTCACAGCAAAAGCACGGCAAACCAAAGGGTCAACTTAAAATGACTGTCGTCACGCGCATCTCTGAATGTAAGGCTAATGCTAGGCTAGCAACCAGGATCTCCGCCTCCAGCACAGCCATAAAGAGCAGCATTGTTCCCTTCCAGTAGCCATGGGACGTGTTGCAAGTCCAACTATGATTGGTGCATTCTGAGTTTTAGTGGAGACTATATAACAGACGGACCACACCGAACATGCCGAGGAGAAAGTCAACCAAATAATTCCAGTCAGAAAGCTAATCAGAGATTATGCCTGATGCAAGTGGAAATCCATCAATGTGATAAAAGCAGGGGTAACTAATTCAATTTGATAGGTTGTCTCTACTGCAGCAGCAACAGTCACAGTTTTATTAGTGTGCACATCAAGGTTCTGGTACCACCACTCTGGCTTCTGGATCAATAGTGGCCTTAGAATATATCCCTGGTAAAAAACGACAGAACCTTGCAGAGCAGAGGCAACTGTAAGGCTACTCAGCTACAGGCTGAACAGAACGCACGGATGTTATATACCGCTTAAATTAAATTCTGCCAGTCGATACAATTCTTTTGTTTGCAGTCTCTGGCTAGCTCCCTTGCGCGGATATCGGCCTTTCACTGTCAGTGCCCATCATCCATTGATCAAAGGTCCCCATTTGCGCGGTTAACATTGATCACGTTTAATGACATAATTTCCTTTAAATGGCCATTTAGGTTTCCAGCTAATTCTTCCGCACAATTGTCTCACTGCGATGGGGAGGCGAGACGTGGGTATCTGAGATACATCTTCATTGAAACACATCCAGTAAATGCCCAAACTGGATTAACTCGTTGGTTCATAAACTAGCAGTTAGGCCATGCCTTTGTATTGTAATCTGGTACAGTGTAACTATTGTCTGGATAACAAAGACGTAGATAGAAAGAGAACAGCTCTTGGCACTGATCTAGTGTGGTGAAAGAAATGACACATATGTGGGCTGCTGTGTGCCTGTGTATGTAGAACACGCCGCAAACTCTGCAGCCCAGTCGGGCAAATGGAGTGCTACAGTAGGGCTGTCTTGATTTCATTAGCCTTAAGCTGCCAACTTCCTCATTCAGCAGACATTTGTGCCAAGGGCTGTAAATATCAAACGCAAATAAACCCACGGCGGGACACGTGCGCATGTGAAGGTCTCTTCGTGTCGGTATCCAGGCAGACGTATGCAAGTATAGACCTGGTGACCGATAATATGGCAGTTGTCAACGCCATATATTGTGAATGCTGGGCCATGTAAAGGTGATGTGTTCACGTTTCACTTGCTTGTTTTTGTCTTACATTTGTTAACAACGTCGGTCTCGGCCTTAGTGGTGGACAGATAACAGGCCTCTTTCTGCTGTGAGATCCTCACGGAAGCTCGGTTCCACACACAGCGCGTCATTATCAAATGGACAGGATTCCCCCATGGCTCGTATCCAAATGATTAGGTACTGATTTTCTTCTCTCTTTTTTGGCAGGAGGAACACAAACTGTCAGCGTGCCAGAAAGGCGCTGAGAAATGTGGGGTTTGGCAAAGGAACAGCTAAAATCGAGCCAACTCATCGCAGTAGACATCCCATTTCGATGGCAAGGAAACGACCGGACTGCGGTGATGTCGCAGGCGGGCAGGAATAAGTCACACGCCGTTTGGTTTGTGTGGTCACTGAGCGAGCAACAGTAGTAAACAACAGGTGTCAGCATAATTGAAAGGTTATCGTAACACATTTGGGCAAGAACTATGATCACTACAGATAAAGCATTCAGTTCAAACCTTCAGTATCTGAAGGAAGACTATTTATCCTTATTACTCTGCTTTTCTTACATGTACCAGTGGCCTAGTGGGTCCGTGTGCTTATTACTCTGTTATAAGCATTACTCTCACTGATATAATCACCAAAAATGACTGTAATAAAAAGTAGTGCCATATTTTGCGATGTATGACATGAAGTCAGTGCTAACCAGTGGATAATGTAGCTACACTAGACATGGAAGATGGGACTCTCACAATTGTTTTTTTATCATTATCTCTCATGGTCACAATAGCTTAAACACAGATGAACCCATTCATATTCAGATGTTACAATTTCTGCCAAAGCACAAACCGTTTGACGGGAACGTTGCAGAACGCTATAGCAGAGAGCGAGGCCAGTTGGTTGAACCATAGCTCAGTTCAGTTAGAAAAGTGTTTTGGTGGTGTGATGACATGGAAAAAGATGTCAGTGTTCTACAAAATCCCCTTGTTTCACTACTTTTTCATGAAACCTCTGAAGATACATTTTGAATAAGGTGCAGACAAAATGTCCACGTGGAAGTGAAAATAGTGAATAAGGCGGCATAAACTGGTCCTGGGGTGCAGGTTGCTAAAGCTGATGCACCTGCACGTACCACTGTAGCATGGGTTCATTTCCATTTAATGTTATTCCAGAATGCTCTCCTCTATCTTACACAGGGCCGGCGCCAGGATGACGAGACTGACGATGCCTTTTGTATAAATTAGGGTGCTTGTCTGGCGAGCAAAAAGGAAAAACTGATGAAGAAAAATAGGACAACATTTAGAAACGTGTGTGTGTATAATATATATATATATATATATATATATATATATATATATATATATATATATACACACATATACAGGCTTGTACAGGCAATTGAAACTCGTTGGTCTGTGTTGATGACAACGTCTTGATGGTCTCCCCATCAAACAAATCATAAAAATTACAAAAACGTAATGTCTTTAAAAATGGGCGAAGTGTGATAAATAACACTGTTATGAAACTGATCTTGTATAGGAATCCCAGAGAGAACCTGGGCGTTGCGTTTGTGAAAGCGGTACATTTTACACTTCTCATGCTGACTTGTTGAACAGCAACCCTCATCAGTTCTGTCGAGCCTGTTTGAAGGAAACTAAATCTTTACTCCAGAGTAAATGTGTCCGAGATTATATTACAAACAAAAACATTGAAATAAAGGAAAGGAACAAAGAGTATTTTCCATGATCAGCTGACTTCCTAGAAAATGCCATTATCTGTAGACTAGACAATGTACAAATCATTAGATGGTGCATTTCTATGTCAGTATATCTGATTCCAACTCACTATTTCAGTTTATACTTTGATGGAGTTACAAAAGCAAATGTGCGGACATTCCAAACATAATTGAACATCTACATGACAACAGTAGCCAGTAGTAAGTTAAACTTTGACTCAACAGGCCATGTTATTCATTATACTCCACTATACAAAGACATCAGGCCTTTAAGACCAGGATCTTATCGCCTACCATACGTTTCTAATCCACAACGGGCCAATCACTGAGCAAATCCCTCTTCTCTTGAAGGCAAAAACGGAGAACGGACCTCCATTGGAACAGGGGGTGCAGTGACATATAGATATGGACAGGAAAAAGTTTCCCGCTGTGGTTGAAGGATTTCACATGCGGTTGACAGAGAGCAAGTAATAAGTGTCACAAGTAGAGAAAATGTGTTTTGATTGGTATTTTCCAGGTTAATATGACATAAAATAATAGTAAATTATTAAAATAAACATCAACATTGTGTGTGTATAAGTGAAGTAATGCACTGATCTCAAAAGTATAGAAACCCCAGGCAAATCTGTCAAAAACAAGCCATTTTGCCACACCTGACTTGCGAAAACAATCATAGTACGCTTGTGGTTAAGTTCGTGGTTATCAATAGGTTCAGGGTTGAAAATAGGAGTTAACTGTTAGATCTAAAGTTAGGATTAGATTAATCTATAATCCACTTCTACGGAGGGATCTGGATGGAATCTACAGTGAATCTAACAGGAACCAAACCAAAGAGAACCTCATATAGTGACATCCAAACCCACATGGAACTTAATTTCTACCAGTGAATTTCTTCCATAGTTCAACCCTGGTATGTCATCTCCAATTAAATCACAAACACCACGCTTAAAGTTCACCCAGGGGACATTGTCCAAGACTGAAAAGAAATTTGCGTAGAAGGTCTCTTCAAGTCTTTACGGTCAATAATCTACATATTACCAAATTGCAACAGTAGACAAGCCGCCAGTATGATGTTAAATTCCTGACTTCAATCCTCTCAGATGGTCAGACCCAACCCTTCTTTTTGAACACATCTCACTTAAGAAGCTCCTCCTATGCCCTAACTCCACAAATTCAAATTGGGCTGGGTTGGGCAGTTTAAACGAATATAGACACACTGAATATGTGGATATACTAGACTGATTAATAAATGCATAATTATGCATGATGATTGACCGTCACATTGTATATGTATTTGGCCTTTGCCTTTTAAAATTCCACGAGGCTTGATTTCAGTATTAAAATGTTAGATTATATCGTCAATGTTGCAACTTTTACACATATTTACCAAAAGTAATTTCAAAGGCTAAGAAATACAATGTTAAAAATTGATAAATTGATTTTATCATGCAATTTAATGACACGTCTATTGTTTTTATTCATAACTTTAATTTTTTTAAGGAAACAAATACATTTGTTTAGCTTATGTATAAAGGATCAATATAGGCGTTGTTAATAAAAAAAAATTCTGACGGGTTGTGGCTACCGAGTAGCGTTGCTAACTTTAAATAAATATAGGCTATTGAAAAAATAAACGCTATTGTCTTAAAAGTCGATCATCATTACAATTAACAAGATAAGTTAAATGACAGTTCCGATTTTATTTTACATGGCTTTACCCAAATCTAAATACAGCTGTTGGCAACTTCCCCATTCGCACAGCAAATGTGCCCAGCAGATAACAAAGCACCTTAAGCTGCGATAACAAAAAAACTTTTTTGTTAGAAGGAATATTATATATTAAATTTATAATACAGTAAATGCTACAACAGTAACTGTGGGTTAAAATTTTGTAAATAAACATATTGGCCACTGTTCGGTTCCACAAAGCCTAATTAAAGCTTTTATATGATAACGATATAATTACGTGGCATATCGCCAGTAGAGCACACATGGCCGTATGGGTCTATATTGGGCTATATCCGATCAGACAAGTTTAATCAGACATTATATAAAAGTCATCTTATCAGAGGAACATAAAAAATAGCATTACGCAAAATTAGACCGAAGCGTATGTGTATATTTCTGAATCAAATCTAATGTGTGAACCACAATAAGATTTTTTTAACTTACCAAACCAGCTTCCGTTCTGTTTTTGCACTCTTGTGAACCGGAAGAAACATTCCTGATTTCCCCTGAATCCAATGCGTTCTAGTGTTGATCGATTATGTATATTCTATGATATATAATAGCATACAGATATCACTTGATTGCGATATTTCTATTCCGTCGCATACATCTTTTTCGATTACAAGGTATGGCTTGATTCAGAGGTTACGTTGTATATTTGCCTAATCTAAGGCGTGCGCACGGTCGTAGAGTCAAATCATTGGTTGACAAACAGCAATCAGATGCAAATTCCAAACCTCTGAATCAGAGGGGGCCAACCTACCCCAATACAAAGGGTATGTCGTAAAATGTAAATATTATTTGCAGTCGGTATGGGGGAAATTAATGGCTTTTTTTTTTTTACAGGGTTTATACATCTCATGTTGTACATTTGTAAGAGATGTTCAAACGGACGAGTGTGTCCTATTGTTGACAATTGTATAAGCGTGCCTCGACGTAGTCATGGTTGCAGATTGTCCCTTGACATTATAATGAAGACTACCTACTACATGTAAATCTTTTGGCGACGTTCCCCAGCCGGCAAAGATCTCTTTCAACCCTTCTAGTGATTGGAGGGAGCCAGTAGTCTGCGGTACTGTTGCTTAGTCTAAAGCACGCAACGTAAACTGAAAGAATTGACGAGGCACGCGTCTTAATGATCACATATACATTTCACTTAATCAAAGTGTGCAGTTATTTAAAGACCAGATATATGGGGTACCCCCCAACGTTAAATATTTTTTCACTTGACCCTCCTTTCTTACTGGAAGAAAATTGCACATTCTTTCGCATGATTTTAATTTACAAATACTATTTGACTCATTACACTACTATCAGAGCTGACCGCATACAATTCGACCTTTAATGTTTAGGCATTTGTGTCTGGTTTCAAACATTCTGGTTTCTTTGCCAACAAATCTAACTATCAACGCATTACTACCGATGACGCATTTCAATATCACGGTTTGTTTTATCAGCACGACAAAACATTTGTCAATTGACAACCATGATTTGTACTTTTGGTATTAGTTTTTTATAACGTTATTTTCCAGACAATAAGCTAACTCCTGGGCTTGAGACCTTTTCTAATCAACGTCCCAGAATTGTCCCAAAGTGCATTTCAACTGTCGAAAAAAGAAGCAGTCATAAATTGCAATGACAGTTTAAAACACGCATGCACACAAATCTGCGTGTAGGCAGTCGGGATTGTTTTATCTAATTTTATGAGTAATGTCTACCTTGTTTCAAAGTCCTACTCATATTAGTAAACCATGCAAGTTTTATCATTGGATCAGCCCTGATTCTACATTTCTAACAGTTATGTTCATCTCAGTCACATGAAACCGCTCACGTGCAGTGTGCTGTGAGAACAGTATTCTATCCCACCTGTTGCATTTTGGAACTCTGGTGATTAGCCTATATTGCCGTGTGCGCATTGCTGTGATACACGTATAAATCATTGTTAATCAACAATTAAAGCTAAACAAAAAAATATACTGTGAAAACGTTGAAATGTAAACTATATTGTAAGAAATATATGTAAACAAGAAAAAAATTGAAAAAAACTCAACAGAAACGTTTAGAAACAGCTCCAATCAACAGTCAATTTGGAACAGTCTCTAAAACTTTTGTTGTCATTATTTAATAACTGACACCTTATAATGATGACAGTTAAGCAAAATATTTGTGTTATTTGTCCAATTAAGTAAGTAATTTCGAATTACAGTTACGCAGCAAAGGTCAGTATTGATGCAGATAGAATTAAATTAGTGCTTCAAGCTGCATTAGGCTTTGATATCTTCTGTTATTTTTTTATCATCTCACATGCATTCTCCCCTTACTACTGACGTTGAGAAAAACAAAATGTTGTTAGTATTCTAATTGAAAGGGAATTTTACTCTAACCAACATGAAAAATGGCTTATACCTACGAGCTATTTTGCGATAAATGAAGTTAACTGAAAACTAGTTTGTAAGAGCACATTGACGCATTACTAACAGCAGGGTTCCATCTAGCGGACAGATTGAATAATCACCACGCATAGGCAAGGACCACTGCAAAAGGAAACGATTCTTGGAGTATTCTTTACTTGGAAACTGCGGGGAATCGTTTTAAGTTCTTCACCACAAATGCTAAAGCATGCATGCTTATAACAGCACAAAAAAGGGTTCTTTAAAGCAACTCTTGTGAAGGGTTCTTGGAACAGGGATTCCCCCACAGTTTCAAAATTATTAAGAATACCTAAAGGTCCCTCCTAGAAACTTTTCTTCTTAGTGCATGCTAACATCGGAGTACTGAAGCGGAAGTGTTGAAAATCTTGCAAAACGAATGAAATGATCAACATCATAAAACATTGTGACATTTACCGTCTATGTAAACTTTTCGTCTATGTAAAGTAATGCCCGTAACTGCCCAATTGTTACTGTGTATCCAGGCTAAAGCATACGTAAAGCATACGTTGTATCTGCCTATGGTGTGTGTGTGTGTGTGTATATATATAAACGCACACGCACACACGTTTTTTAACTAAAATTAGGGAGATTGCCATCCCATTTCTATTGTTATGTGAAGATATGGAAATTTTCCCACAGTTGATGCTTTATTACATTCTGCAATCACGAATGTCTTATTAGATTGTGGAGTATATAAAATAGTTTCTAAAACCCAACCATACAATAATAACCTCCTAATCTCTGACAAACTGGTTACCCTAGAGAAACTGGGAACCAATTCATTGAGTCGATTAGGAAAGAGAAGGTAGTGTTTTTTTAAACAATGAATTGGCGCCTTTGAGCTCTAATGAGTAAGTCAATAGAAGTCTCCCCACAGCTGCCTGCTTTACAATACCCTTTGACATGTTTTCCATGTAGAATCCCTTTCTATATGGAGTTTCAAAGCAACAGATACTCAGATGCACTTCAGCATTACCAACGGTCTTAGAGGATGTTGCATCTGATTCAGGCAACGGAATTCGATTCACGAGCCGACAAAATTCACTGTACACATCAACAACTTGCACCTGTTGGTGGTGATTCCCTTATCCTCTTTCACACAAACCCCATCTTTTACACTATCCTGCATATATCTGGCTACTCTACCATGTGTCAAAACCGTTCTTACCTCAAAAGGAACTGAATCAGATTACATATAGCCATTTTATTAGGCAATTATTGATACAAATGCTACTTACATTTTCTTAAGCCAGGGAGTCACATCATAATTGAACACTTCAATTAACATTTATTAAAATGTTCAGACATGGCTTGTGGCACTATTTTTCTGTAAGGATAACAAACAATTGCCTGGAGTCAGACAAAATGTATACATTTACAAGTGAAACTACATTTTATTACCATTGCTTACTAGTTTAATTATATATTATGTATTGACATTACTTAACATATACATTCTTGCATGAAAAATGTATTGAAGGAAACATCCAATGAAATCAGTGTATAAAGCTTTGAAATAACTATATTCCAACAGACGTTTCCCTGTATTGTCGGCACACCATGAACATGAGTTCAGTTACACGTTGTAGCTTCAAATTTACAGAAATACTACCTGACCAAGAAGTGACAAAGTGAAGTAAAAATGGCAGCACCACCAATGTTAGACTGCTGTTGGTTGTATAACGCTGAAACCACTGCAAGTTCGAGCATTCATACATTACATTGTGAAATTAATTAAAAAAAACATTCATAGTGAGAGGATAAAAGCCTGAGAAACCGACGGCCACTCACACACGTCACACACTTTGGTCATCCACAGGCGTGCACTCGTAGGTCAAATCACGTTCATACCATTGTTTTTTCTCCATCGTAAAAATAAAGTTATGGATAAATAACCTGGATGGACATTAAAAAGAAATTAATTAGTATAAATACATAATGAAGTTTATGATGACCTATTACATGCATTTGTAAGGCATAACTGCTAGTCACGGGTGGGAGGGGTTATGCTAATAAAACGTCACCACGGCGTTAGCAGTCATGTAATAAGGTTATGTCATAGTAACTCGTAAGTACTGTAAATAACAGTACTATTTGAATAGACATTCAAAAACAAATGGCAGTTAATGTTATGAGGTCAACAGGTTGAACGATTTTATAAGCTGACCCATGTTTCATTGTCAGAAGGCAAACTTACTGAATTTGGTAAACAATGTAAACAATCGGTGATTACAAATTTAGACCACAAGGACAATTCTTAACAAAAAAACATCTTTTTGGATACGAAATAATTAATCAAACTGTGCATTTAAACACTGCCAAACGGAAAACTTTGACAAAACAATGTATAAGCTAACTCTAAATCTTTGTTTTTGTGATACATTTACAAAAATTGGTTTTGCGACAAGGTATTGTGCAAAACAGATTTTTTTCGGCATTTATAACCACAACAAAAAAAGGAATTGACAAATAGTGGTGTTCTGTGCTCCAAAAAAGTTCCTGGGTTTTAAACCTGGTCTAACCCCTGAGGCAGCTTCTTTTCATCTTGCAGTTGAACTAGTTCAGATTAGGCAGCACACACGCTTTCTGGCTTAATTCCATTCTAATGCCTGCCCCTTTACCCCTGTGGCCACTCAATTAGTACACATACATATGGAGGGATTGGATGGTACAAAGGGAACCAGAGGTTACTTTTTTTTTTTTAAATAGCACATCCATCCGTGAGATACCCATCTAGGTCATGCAGCAATAGATGCATAGCATAAATACACAAGCAAATCAATTTCTGAATGGCTTAAAGGCAAAAAATAAATTACATTTAGGACTGGCAAAGTCAATTAATAGACCTTAAACAAACTGAGATGTCGTGGCAGGTTCACATGAGCAGTTCATTCTCCATAACATATCTTATTTACCCTAACCACATATGATACTATGTTAAAGCTGCTCTGCATGAAAGAGTGGGCCAAAATTCCTCTACAGCGAAAGTGAGAGACAGAATAACAACTAAAGTAAATGTTTAGTTCCAGTCAATAGAGCTTAAAGGTGGCAAAGCCGTGTATTCGTTCACTCCGGTTCCCTTTGAATACACACCGACTTACGCCTATCTATACAAATGAAGTCTGCAAACATTTAAGGTCAGGGAGTGAAAGGGAACCGGGCCCATCTGCACAGCAGCGTAACCGTCTCTTAGCTCATGTGCTCCAGGTAGACAGAGAGCATGGGGTTAGGAGGGTGGAACAAGCCCTCCTGTTTGTTCACCACTGCAGTCTGGCGAGCACCATTACAGTCAGAGCCTGTAACACAGTTGACACAAAACTTTATTTCCCGCTCGATACTTACCTTGGTTGTATGTCCCTTATTTCGTCACTGTTATTCAGAATTTGGGGGAAATATGCTGCATGAATGTCTCTGCAATGAGCACCGCTAAAGTACGTGTGTCGCTTTAATAGTCATAAACAACAACAAAAAAAATTATGTTTCTTGGCCAGTCCACTACTCACTAGCTGAAATGAGGTCCATGTACTGGCAGACGGCATGAAGCAACAGCCTCTCAAAGCTAATCGGGAAACACAAATCAATCATAATCATTAACATCCAGTTAATTAATCTGAAAATCTCTAAATTGGAAGGAGATTTTTCCCACAGTCTATCAGGCCAAATGGGCTTCTGAAATGTTTTAGGAACACCTCTATAAAACAATAACGAACGTAAAGCACCTGCTTGCGAGGTTGGTGGTGTAGACAGAGTGAGGCTGAGCACCGAAGAAACTGAGAAGATTCCCTTCAAGCACCTCAAGTGTCCCCTAAACAAACGAAGGGGAGATGGACCAGGATCAGTAGGAGTCCATGACCACATGGACAACCGGCACAGCTAACAATGTGCAGACGTAAGACAAAACCACGATACGGTCAACAAGCTCAAAATCAGACACCAATGACAAATGAACGCTCACAATGGGAACTTGTTTGCGTTTGAGTGTGGCGCGCAGTCTTCGATCAATCCTCTGGAAGTAGTCTTGGGCAGTGAAGGCTGGATTCACTGAAAAGCATAAAAACAGGTTCAGTTTCCACTTTGTACCACCTAAAAGGCTGTTGGTGAGCATGGTCACGCCTTGCTGCCATGTAATGACAATCAATGCAGTTTACTAATCTGCAAGGATTGAACAAATCAAACCAAACCTACGCCTGGAAGTGAACCGTCAACAGCACAACACTACGCTACTTCTCTTGAAGGGCAGTGTGTCTGGGCATGTGACGGGCACCATGGCTCTCACCCTCTCTCTGGTCTTTTGAGAGCTTATTGGAGCCAGTCCTCTTGGCCTCCTCTTCCAGAAGGGCAAGCAGCTTCTCCTGCTCCTCTCCAGAACGGTTCATGAAGTCATTCCATTGCTGGGAGAGACGAATTTGGACAGAACGTTTTGTTATGTGCAACAGTGGTCAAATGTTACTAGGTTTAGTAGTGGTCAAATGTAACTAGGTCTAGCAGTGGGGAAATGTAATTTGGTTAATTAGTGGTGACATGTAACTAGGTGTAGCAATGGTCAAATGTAATTAAGTTTAGTAGTGGTCAAATGAAATTAGGTTTAGTAGTGGTCAAATGTAACTAGGTTTAGTAGTGGTCAAATGTAACTAGGTTTAGTAGTGGTCAAATGTAACTAGGTTTAGCAGTGGTCAAATGTAACTAGGTTTAGCAGTGGTCACGTGTAACTAGGTTTAGTAGGGGTCAAATGTAACTAGGTTTAGCAGTGGTCACATGTAACTAGGTTTAGCAGTGGTCAAATGTAACTAGGTTTAGCAATGGTCAAATGTAACTAGGTTTATCAGTGGTCAAATGTAACTAGGTTTATCAGTGGTCAAATGTAACTAGGTTTAACAGTGGTCAAGTGTAACTAGGTTTAGCAGTGGTCACGTGTAACTAAGTTTAGAAGTGGTCACGTGTAACTAGGTTTAGCAGTGGTCACGTGTAACTAGGTTTAGCAGTGGTCACGTGTAACTAAGTTTAGAAGTGGTCACGTGTAACTAGGTTTAGCAGTGGTCACATGTAACTAGGTTTAGCAGTGGTCAATTGTAGTCTTGTGAAGATGTTGGTACCAGTACAAGCGTACCTCCACATAGTGGCCATTAGTGCAGGCCTCAGTGAAGACTGAAGGGAGGGCAGGATCACTGTATACCTCTGCCTCATTTTTGGAACACTCATCTTTTTCAAGAAGATTGGCAAGGTAGCGTGCTTTTTCAGACAGGAAAAGAATAGGCAGCATGTTGATAAAATGCAGTATGACATGGCTTATAGCTATGACTGATGCATACGTTCAGACAAACTGCAATAAAGCTATAGTTGCTATAGAGAATCTCTGATGAACATGCATCGCCTATCTGTGGCACCTTAACATGCAACAGACCAAACAAGAAATTATAACTTACTATTCTCCTGCCGTCTTTGGCTTTTCTTGCCTTTGGCTCTGGGGGTGATGTCAGAGTTACGTATGGCCTGGTTGATAAAGAAATGTTTCTTCTTAGTTGGAGAAGCACGTTTTGCTGGAGAGTTAGGCAGAGAGGTGCATTTGCGCTCCTCTATCAGGCTGGGAGACATAAAAAGCAGGAATTATGACAATTCCATTTGTGTTCACTGATACATTCAGATTTGACCCCTTAAACTATGGAATGTTTAATTGGTAGCAAGCTAGTGTTGGATGGCTTTAAAACAGGCCTTCTCGCTGTAACTAATCAACTGATCAACAGATAATAGGCCAGCTCTAGGTGACTCATCAGCATAAAAAATGGGTCAGTCGGTTCAGATTTCAGAGACACGGAATAGTCGATGTACACTGTTGCCACTTTTAGACAGGGCCACGTTCAGATTCATTTAACCCGAGTAAGCCTCTTCAGGTTACATTCCACTCTGTATTCGATTTCTTGCTAGAGACGAGGAGTGGCAGTGGTTGTTAGCCAGAGACGGGGTAAAACATGCTCAAATGTTGAAGATACGTGACTCCTAATAAATATATAGTAGGCTCCATGTTTGAGGCTTGTTTTTCCTACACAGCATTTTGATATATCTAAACGTAACAACCCCTCTTAACAGTGAATGGAGAAAAAAGCGCATAAACAAATATACAGGACTGATTGCGGAAACTCAGTAGTAGATATGTGACAACAAATGAACGGTCGTTTACATTACGCATAGGTGAAAATTACGCATAGGTGTACAGTCGAAATTAAGAGGTCTTGCCAGAGTTAGAGAATATAACGATTGCTACAAAAAGCCACTGCAGGTATTTTGTACATGGAAGAGCTATGAGGGGTACTGCTGTACTAATGTATACAAATCTAGCAACAAAACATACAGCCGCTGACAACCAAACCAGTTTAGCAAATTCCTAGCAGGAGTAGTTAACAAATAGCAGCCATTTATATTTAGTGAATGTACAGTAATATCTAGTTAATTATACAGGACAGGTGTGTTAACGACACCAGCCTGCAAGTATTAAGCGAACAATACAGTAGCGAGCTAGTAACTTGACATAACGTTAGTTACAGTACCCTTTACAGTGGTACAAGTAAACAAGCCATTTTGCTAGCACGTTGATAGCATAAATGTACA